>APFE031510266.1:0-17665 GCA_000404065.3 Pinus taeda | reverse complement strand
ATGGTTTTTGGTCCATGGTTTTGGACGCGATGGTTTTTCGGTCCATGGTATTGGATGCTTCGGCATGTATAAATATGTATTGTAACATTGAAAGGAACATAATGAAAAATCAAGCTGGTAGTCCGGTTTTGGGATCCAGTGGGAAATCTCTGTGCATATGTGTTTTATGTGTTATGCTCTCGCATTGTTTATTTTCTTTGTTTTAGAATTCGTATGCAGGTAATTTCTGTACAGGGTTAAAACCTACAACTAATATGTTAAGAAATGAAATTGAGATTAAATGGACAATAGAAGCAAGGGAATAATTTGATTCAATAAAGAAAGCATTAACTCAGGCACCTATATTAGTTAGTCCCAAATTTTCAAAGGATTTTCTAGTTTTTTATTTTTCTTCAAAAATTACAATTTTAGGAGTCCTATGGCAAAAGAATGAGGATAACTTAGAACAACCCATATCCTTTTTTAGAAGAGCGTTAAGAGATTCAAAAATTAAGTATAATATTATGGAAAAGAAGGCATATTCATTGGTAAAGGAATTAAAGGAGTTGAGAGTATATGTTTTTCATTATCATATTGTTGGTTTTGTTCCTAATAACGTGGTGAAGGATATTTTAAGACGACCAGGTAGTGACGGTAAGAGAGGGAAATGGATAGCAAAATTGTTGGAATATGATTTAGAAATCAAACCAACTAAATTTGTCATCGGACAATGATTATAAAATCTGATGGGCGAATCAAATTGTGAATTTTTGGGAATAAGTTTTAGTTCAACCATATCAGAGGATACGACACAGAGGTTAGCATTACAGGTATCTGAAATTTTTTCATTTCCCCCATGGTACAATGATATTATCCATTTTTTGCAGTATTTGCAATGTCCTCCAAAGTTGACTAAAGCAAAAGCAAGAATTTTCAAATTGAAGGCAGTCAACTTCCGTATTTTAGAAGGTTTTTTGTATTGGAAATATCCAAGAGGTATTATTTTGAATTGTTTACTTGAATATGAAGCAAAACAAGTCATTCAAGGGTTTCACAAAGGTGTATGTGGAGGCGTCATTTCTGGAAATCTACAACAACAAAAAATACGTAGAGAGAGATTTTATTGGCTAAGTATTTTCTCAAATGTATATAAAAATGTGGCAACTTCTCAAGAATCTCAGATTCTTTATAGAAAGAGAAAGTTGTTATGTTTGCATTTGAATCATATTTCAATAGAAACTCCATTCCAATCAATTGGGTCTTGATTTCATTGGAGAAACACATCTTTGATATTTAGGTCAACACACATGGATATTGACAACAATAGATTATTTTACCAAATGGATTGAAGTCATACCAACCAAACAAGCTACTGACACTGTCATTATTAAATTATTAGAGGATAATATTTTATCCAGATTTGGTTGCTCAGGGAGACTTTAACGGACAATGCTCAAGCATTTGAATAAAAAAATATGATCAAATTTTATCATGATTATGGTAAAAATATTAGTCATTCTACAACTTACTATCCATAAGGAAATGGGCTAGAAGAATCATCAAACAAGAGTTTGAATAGAATCATCCATAAGTTGTTACAAAACAATAAAAAGGCTTGGGATTCAAAGTTCAAATTTTCATTGTTAGTAGATAGGTTTAGTACTAAAAATCAATTGGTACTTCTCCTTTCCAATTAGTTTATAGTATGGATGTGGTATTTCCCGTTTCTTTGGGATTTCCTGTTATTAAGCTTTTGTAGGAGCACGAAGATGAGCCAAATGAGATTTAGAGAAGAATAAACCAGTTGATTGAATTTCACCAAGTCAGATAAAGAGTTTTTGAGACAACTACAGGTCATAGGAAGAAGGTTAAGAATTTTTTTGACAAAAGAACCAAATCTGATGATTTTAAGGTTGAAGATATGGTACTCAAGTGGGATGCCAGAAGAGAAGAATGAAGTTAACATAGTAATTTTGACAACTTATGGTTTTGCCCTTTCCAAATTTTAGCTTTCCATGGAAACAATTCTTTGATTTTGGGACATATTGGTGGCACATTGATCACGGGTGGCTCAATAAATGGGAAATTTCTCAAGCATTATAGTTAAACAAAAAAGTGTGCATGAAACTTTGAAAGATTGGTTCACCTGAAGTGAAAGCCCTAAGATCTGGCTTAGTGTTCATCAATGAGTTTTAATTTTGTTTGCAGTGGTAATAAGAATGGATTTCAGTAAATTCCAGCTTTCAAAATTTGGTTTCAAGAAGATAAATTTCAGTATGGTCTCAGTTTGAGCAGTTTATAGTGTTTTCAACAAAAGAGTTTTTCAATAGATAGCAATTGTTAGAGTTTTTTTCATAGCAGATTTGGTTTCATAGTTTGGAATAGTCCAATGCATTTGATCAAGTTTCATGTACATACACATAAGTTAGGGGTTAAATTCCATGAATATTATATCATGAAAATGTTCATGGCTACCTTGCAAGGAGATGCAAGATCATGATTGCTTCCTTTTCATTTGGAAATGATCAATTTGAAAACATAGAAAAAGAAGCAACAATTAAATATGAAGGTGTTATCCAGGATTTTACACCCTTTAAAGTGACAAATTCTGAAATTTTGGAAAAACAAAATGATATCCTTGTTGATTTCAATGAAGAACTAAACATACACGATGTGGTTGTTCCATTTGAAGTTTTTCATGAGAATTCGAAGCCTTTCCTTGTGGACAATATGAATGAATATTTTATCAAGTAGACTGATGTCACATTTTTTGTCAGTGATTTTGATTTTCATAATGAAAATAGAGAAAACATGAGGAAAGTTCTAAGACAACTAAAATTAATTATATGCCCTTGTGTTTTTCTTCATTTAATTTTATGAAAGAGGATCTTGAAATCACTTATGAAGGAAAGGGATCATGTTCAATACAAATTCACATTAATCACTTGGAGTAGAGTCAAAGTCTCTTGGATTATTGTGACATCAGTTTTCATTTATATGAGGATCCTTTTGTGGTATTCTTGAAGTCAATGAGTGATCTTAGTCTCTCAAATTTTGTAAATAGTGAATGTGGATCTAAGAACTTTTTAGATGAGTTGTCATTGAGCAAGTTTTTCTTTTGTCCATGATCAAAGCCATGCAAGAAGTTTAATTAGTGAACAAGATGATTGCATGGTTGCATTCGAAATATGATTTTACCTAACATGAGAAACTGATGGTTTAATGTAGGATGAGTGTGATAAACACGTTCATTGGTATAAGCACCTTTTAGTTTCCAGTTGGTTTCAGTGTCGTTTTCAGCTCGCTCTCTGTTTGTACAATAATTGGATTTATTTGGTGTGCATGATAGTTTAAGTTTCTTACATAAGTGGTGTCTGATGCAGGAGCATTCGGACTTAGCCAGCAATGTGATTGTATGTTCACATGTTGTGGCTAACAAGAGATGAATTTCATTGACCTGAGTGGTCAAAATCAATTCTTAATAGAGAGGGTTAGATCTATCAAAAATTATCTTATTGTAATAATTAGAATATTGTATTATTTTTAGAATAGGAGAAACATTATTAGTATAGGTGTGTATCAGAGCTTGAGAATAGGGATTTATTGGTTGAAGTTGATAAAAATAGAGATTGAGTTGTCAATGTAGTTAGGATAGGATTTGATTCATAAAACAGGAAAGAATGTAATGACAAAGAGATTAGATGATCGAGAATAGAGTGAATAAGCGAGAGTTTGAGTGAGAGATAGGGATTGAGATTGAAACAGAGGTCAGACACACTGTTGTAATCAAGTTGAGAGGGCTAAGACTCTGTAATTTCCATTTTGTTGAATAATTGATTGAAGTGTGGTGTGGACGCACTATTCTGGTGCAAAAATTCATTTGTAGCTCTGTATCGACGTTCTAAGCCCTAATCGGGTATTTTTCTTTGTTCATACATTTTATTGAATATCACAATCGATTAATATTAATGATTACTATTGAGCTTAAGCATTAAACTTTCCTTAAGCGTCTTTATTAAAATTGTGAATTAAGCATGTGGTAATATTCGATAAGTGGGAAGTGGTATCTCGCGCGCCCTAAAGGTGGTAAGCAGTATTCCTAAATTTCATGTGATTAGCCTAAGTGGGTGACACGTAGCATGAGAAAACTACTTTTCTCGCACGCTCTCGACCTGATATTAATCGTGCAAGAATCTGCGCGAGATTGCATGACAACCGTTCGATTGGGCAGGTCACATCGACAGTGGAGATCATCTGGGTTAGTTGGTGAGCGGATGACGTGATATCCGTTGGATCTGGATAAGTGAGATCAACGACGTAGATTGAAGCGCTTGATAAAAGGAGAAGTCAATGAGGGACCGACAATGATTGGTTAGTTAAGCGGGACCCTCAGGGGGAAAATCCATGTACAGAATCTGTTTGTGTGTAGCTGATTGGTTACAAAGTTAACTAGTAGTCTAATTCTAAACTACCACCCCATTTTCGTCAACCTCCTACATCAGTGTCATTTGGTTTTCAATAGTGTTTTTAATATGGGAGTGTTTTCAAGGATCAAGTCACAGTTTGTAGGTCATAGGCTATGGGGTTTGAATCATAAATCACATGGATCATACACTTGGTGTATAAGTTCTTTGCTTCCTCACAGGGAGGATAACGTCCCTATTGGAGCCAGATGTTAGCACATATAATATTTTTATGATTTTTCATAAAATCATAAATTCTTTGAGCAAAAAAATAAAATTAGTTTTTTAAGGTTATTCATGTTCTCAGGCTTATAATAGAGTCATTGGTAATTTTTCTTAAAAAAAGAGGTTTTATTAATTCATGAGTTACCAAGTCAGAGTATTTTTTTATTAAATATCATTGGGATTTAAGGCCCAATCTCCAAAACAACCATTTCATGCCACTAAGTCCATCAACTACCCAACATTCATAAATCATAAGCCAAGACAAAGGCCAACACATCTAGTGTTAAGGCATTTAGGAGGAGGAGCCCACAAAGAGGTCCATGAAGAACAATGTAAACTTTGAAAGGGGAACTATAAACTCAAAACGGGAACTCTGGCAAAAAAACCCGAAAAACATGAAAAACAAAGCTAAAAATGAAAAATGTATATATTGGAATGATGGTTTTTTTTAGGGTCAATTTTGAACATGTTTTAAAAATGGTAGTGAAAACGAATTTTTTGTGGAAAAATTGTGCAAAAAGCAGCTTGAAAAATGAAAAGTGTTGATACTGGAATGATGACTTTCTTTTAGGGTCAATTTTCAACATTTTTAAAAAATGCTAGTAAAACTAAACTTTTATGTGCAAAAAACACCCTCAAAACAAAAAGTGTTGATGCTGGAATAACACTTTTTTTTTTTTGAGAGTAAATTTTCAACATTTTGAAATAATGGTGTAAAATATTTTATCATGACTTCGAAAAACATTAAAATTTCAAAAAAATAATGAAAACATAAAATTAAAAATAAAAACATTTAAAAAAAACATACAAAAAAAGAAAAACGTAAATAAAAATATATATTAAAAAAACATAAATAAAAAAAAAAAAAAATCAATCATAAAATGTTAAAAAAAACAACAATGACCAATGTTTATTAGTCATAGTTATATGTAATTTCTTGATTAGGAATTTTGATCAGGGAACTATTATGGGAAACGACCTATACTCACCTTATTCATTCATTGATCAAATTTATTTCTAGTTAGAGTCATTGTGGTAATAGTTCCCATTGGTTATAGTTAATATAGGTTACAGTTCTATTAGCTAGAATCTTAAAGTCATAGTTCTTCTTGAATTGATTTCAAATCTATTTTTTCAATGTATCCATTATTTAATAAAAACTTCTTGATATGGTTAATTTCATGTTCTATTTATTCCTTACCGAAACCCTTATAGATCGATTTTTTAGAGTATTTATTAACCTAAGTTTTGTGTTGTGTGGTGAATCAAGAATTTTGACTAATAGGAACTATGGTCACAAGAACTATGATGAAAGAATTTTGACCAACAAAGGACATGTGCTTCATTTATCAGTCATAGTTCCAGGGAATAATACATATCAATCGAAGTTCTTGAGGTCATAGTTCTTTTGTCAATTATAAATTTGATGGATAGGTGGTTTATAACATTCAACAAACCTCTTTGCAAAATAGAGAGGAGCTTTTGTATTTCCTTTCAAAATTAATGAATAGAATTTATTCCAATCAACCATGTCAACTACTTTGACATTGGTTGAAATTCCAAGGGATCGGGTCATGGATCCATGCCAGATAGCAAACTATTATATTATACTACTTAATATAGTATGAGATATATATATGTATGTCTATAATAGAATATTATTATGTAATTATGATACACTAATATAAAATATTTAGTATTAGCTCCTGAAGAAAAAACATACGGCGCACGAAGCGTCGCCTGCCGCCTTCAGCCTTCTGGTCTGCGCTCCCACTCTTCCTGATGGCTCCTCCGGAGGCTCCACTGGAGGAGTCTGCACAACAACAAGCTTTCTCAGCCCTTGTCATCTCTCTGCCACCTCAACGAGACCGCCCAACACTTTCAAAATTTGTTAAAAAAATAGAAGGACTTCAGGAGGTTTCCCTTCCTCCAACTTTGCCTAGATTGGTTGCTCTAGCTCTGGTCGAAAAGGGTCTGATCGGGCAATTCACTGGTCTTTGGCCCTCACCTAAAACTGTTCAGAGGTGGGTGGAAAGAAATTGGTCGGACAAAACCCAAGGGAAAATTGCCATTAGATTTTGCGGGGAAGGGCTACTTCACCTTTCACTTCGAGACAAAGAATGACAAGGATCTGATTTTTCGCAATGGACCATATTTTATGGACTCCAAAGGTCTGTACCTAAACAAGTGGATGCCAGATTTCGATCCAGAGCTTGACATTCCTAATGCAGTTCCTGTTTGGATTCGTCTCCCACATCTACCATTACACTGCTGGGGAGATGACTCTGTGCGAGCCATTAGAAATGCAGTAGGCAAATATATTGACAGAAGCGAACCAAGAGACAACATGCAAGCTTGCGCACGTATCTGCGTCGAGGTCGATCTGGGAAAAGTACTTCCAGAAGCTATCAAGATCAAAGTCGATGAATGGTCACACATACAACAGCTCGACTACGAAAAAATCCCCTTCAAATGTAAGGTATGTCACGAGTATGGTCATTTTGCTAATCGTTGCACTAAGATTATTAATGTAGATAATAATACTCAAGATCAGCATGGGAAGTGGTAAAAAAAAAAAATCTGCCCCTAGTCGCTCTTTACCCAATGAACCTGGTCCCTCTTCTCTTAAAACCTCTGCCCATATCCTCTGCCTTCCCCTCCTCATCTATCTCACTCCCCTGTTCTTGAAAATCCCCTTCATTCTCCTCCATCCACCAACTCTTTCCATGTTCTTTCCCTCCCTGAAGATGACCCTTCCCCCTCGATCCCTTCCCCCTCAATCCCTCTTGCCCAGCCCTCCTCCCCTCCTGACCAGGCCTCCTCCCCTCATATGAGTGCCCATCCCCCTCTCTTTACTGAGCCTCCCCCCCTAGAATTACCCGTAGCAACTCTAAGGATCAGGGTTCCTCCTTTGATGGACAAAAGAAGCCGGGGAGAAAGACTATAAAGCAGCACAGGGATGAAAATGCGCAGAAAGACATAGCACTTGGTCTGCAGCATCCAATAGAATCCTACATTCAGGCCCCAAAAGAACAAGAGGCAGCAAGCAAAGACAAGGGAGGCAGAGCACCTTCTCGAAACATAGGTTTGAAATGATCAAAATACTCTCATGGAACAGCAGGGGACTTGGGCACCCCGCTAAAATCAATGCTCTAACAGACCTTATAGTGCAGGAGAAACCATCCGTCATATTACTTCAGGAAACAAAGCAAAGAGAATCAGAAATTAGCAAAATCATTGGAAAGTATAAAAATTACAGAGGAAGCATATGCGAAGCAAGAGGAGCTTCTGGAGGAATTACTACAATCTGGAATCAGAATGACTGGCAATGTGAAGCTGAGATAGTCGATCAGCATTGGATAAAATCAGTCCTGAGAAATAATAACAGCCATCAGTAGATTGTCATGTTCAATGTATATGTCCCCAATCACTACAGGGACAAAGGAAAATGCTGGGAAACTCTTAGTAATCACATCATGGAAGGAGACAGCAACAATACCATAGTAGGCGGCGACTTCAACTTAATCCTGCATGCAAATGAAAAGCGAGGGGGGAACTTTCTGCCAGACCCATTCAGGAATCAAATGGAAAATGTAATGCACATTGGTGACCTGATAGACATAGCTCCAAAAAATCGCAAGTTCACATGGAGCAATCGAAGGCTGGGAAGTAATAATATCATGGAGAGGCTAGATCGATTCTTGGTGAATATTTCTCTTGTGTCAACCTTTTCATCTGTTAATTCCACCATTTTGCCTTTCGCTGCCTCAAACCACTATCCAATTACCCTCGACTTGAACACCCACTGCGCCCTTGGTCCGCTGCCTTTTAAGTATAATCAGATTTGGAGCGATCAACAAGCTACCCGAAATATCATTCAGCTCACCTGGAGGCAGCATATTGAAGGCTCCCCAAGCTTCATATGGGAGAGCAAACTGAAGAACGTGCAAAGAGCGCTTAGACAATGGGCCAAATCGTACTACAAGGAGCCAGAACAGGAAAAGCATGAGTTAAAGCACCAAATCGCTGAACTCCAGTGCACAATCGAGCAAAAGGATTACTGCCACAGTAAAAAATTTCAAGAAGAAGAGTTGTACAATAAACTGAGAAAAATTAAAAGGCAGGTGGAGGAAAAATGGCGCACCAAATCAAGACAAGTATGGTTGGAAAGCGGGGATAAGAACACGTCATTCTTCCATAAGCAAGCCACCGCTAGACAAGTCAGAAATACCATAACTGCTATCACGGACAACGCAGGGACACACCATGTGGAACAAGCAGATATTAAAGAAGCAGCTGCAGAGCATTTCAAGGACCTTTTAACTGAGGTGCAGGAGGAAGAATCTTATGATGACTTGTTACATCATTTGCATCCTAAAGTCACAGATGATCTAAATAAAATTTTGACAGCAGAAATAAAAGAGGAAGAAATCGTTGAAGCAATCTGGAACCTCCATCCCAACAAGGCACCTGGTCCGGATGGGTTCCCTATTAGCTTTTACAGGGATTACTGGGAGCTGATAAAGAAATACCTCATAAAATACATCAAGTGGATAAAAAAAAGAGGCAAAATAGGCGGATATACAAACGCTACCCACTTGGCTCTCATTCCGAAGGAGAACCGGCCATCCAATTTTTCTCGCTTCAGGCCCATATCCTTATGCAACTCATCATATAAAATCTTCACTAAAATCATAGCCTCTCGGCTTAAACCTCTTCTACCGATGCTGATCTCAGACAACCAAGGAGGCTTTATGGAAAACAGACAAATTTTAGATTCTATTCTTTTAGTCCAAGAGGCCATACATTCAAGTCATGCAAGGAATGAGAAAGGCTTCATTCTAAAACTAGATCTGGTCAATGCCTTTGACAGGGTAAGGCATTCTTTTTTATTTGCAGTTCTCCAAAGGATGGGCTTCTCACCTCTTCTTATTAATGTCATAAGATGCTGCATTTTTGGGCCTTTGATCACCCCCCTCATTAACGGAAGACCTGGTCCTTCCTTCCAAACCTCAAGAGGACTAAGGCAAGGTTGCCCCTTATCCCCTTATCTCTTCATCCTTATGGCAGAATCATTTAGCTGTGCCCTCGATCAAAAGAGGCAGTCAGGTCTCATCACGGGCATCAAGTTTGAAGATGGCATTAAAAATATAAATCATTCTCAATTTGCAGATGACACCCTTCTGCTAGGGGGGGCGACGACCATTATTGCAAGAAGATTTAAGTCCCTGCTTGACAAGTTCATGAGATATTCAGGAGGTAAAATAAATTACCTTAAAAGCTGTATTTATGGATGGAATGTCTCACCCCAAATGATACATAATATTTCCAATACTTTTGGTGTCCCTTGCAAGTTAGATTGGGACTGCTTCAGTTATTTGGGAATGCCGGTAACCATAGGGAAAGAAAAAACTGGAGTCTGGGACTTAACGCTGGATAAAATGAAAAGGAAACTTCAGAGATGGGGAACTCTGTGGCTCAATCCAGCTGGGCGACAGGTTCTTCTAAAATCAGGGCTCTCCTGCCTTCCTTTATACCAGTTTTCTCTTGCCCATGCTCCAGCTTCATTCCATCGAAAAATGGATAGCATCCTCAGATTTTTTCTCTGGCAAGGGAGCAAGAATGAAAAGAAAAAATTCAACGTAGTAAACTGGAAACAGGTTATACAAAGTCCTGAGAATGGAGGCCTGGGCATCAGGTCCCCATCTATTATGAATTTAGCATTCGGTGGGAAGTTGATCTGGAGACTTATGGACAATCAACCAGCATGGTGGAAAAATGTCCTAGAATCAAAATATCTTAATCAGCCAAGATCGCAAATTCTCAATGCTGAAATCCCTAATAGACACTGTACAAAGATATGGAAATTCTGCAAAAAATCCATAGTCTTCATGGTGCAAAATGTCTCTAAAGTGCCAAAAGGAGGTGAAACGGTGAATATAGGCTCGGACAAAATCATGGGGAATCCTCCCATAAACAGCCTTCCAGATATCGATCCTATTCTTCGTTATCTTCATAGCAAAGGCATATCCAATCTGAGTCAAATCTCTCAATGGAATGATTCAGCTAATGCCCGGGTTCAATGGGAATTCCCACCCATACCCCATCATCTCAAAGGCAGCTTTGGCTCTCTCTGTAGCAGTCTACACAGTATAGCACCCACCATCAAAGGCGCAAAGGACGAGTTTCGCTGGGACCCTTCAGGAACAAACTACTCCATCAAAGCAGGTTACAGCTACCTGAGCAGCAAGGAATTTCCCACTGCAGTCTGGGCTCACAGGAAGATTCTAAAAACAGCTGAAGCAATTCCAAAGATCAATTTTTTTATGTGGACTCTTCTCCATGGGAAAATTTTAACTGCAGAGAACCTCAGGAAGAGAGGCATCTTCGGACCCTCCAGGTGCCCCAACTGTCAAGCGGCGGAGGAATCCTTACAGCGTTTCTTTATATCATGTCCCTTTGCTGCCTCTTGCTGGAACAATATCGCACCTTTTGCCCCCTCCATTTGGAATCCCCATCATTCTATTGTCGAAATCTTAAACAACTAGAGAAGAAGTTATCCTTGGCACTCAGCGAATCAAAACCCAGCTAAAAGAGTTTGGAACGCCATTCCGTTTGTTCTTCTGTGGCGCATCTGGATCGCCCGAAATAGTTTGATCTTCCGAGACAAAGCTACTACAACCAGGCACATAATCCTTAAAGCTACTAGTCTAGCATCGGAAACTATAGCATCCAAGCTAACAAAGAGAATCAATCCGGTCAGTTTATGGACAGAGGAGAGAAACTTTATTTGGAATTTGATAGACAGGTCCAACACCATATCAGCAACAAAGATCCATAAGTTCAGTGGCAAATATGACAACCTAGAATGGAAAATCTGCCTCACAAAAGATGATTTCGGTAAATGGCTTCTCTCAAAGAATACTCATTCCTTATTTTTTGACGGAGCTTCCAAATCGAACCTGGGAGCTGCTGGTGCAGGGGGCATCATTTTGGATCCTTCAGGTGCAACGGTGTCCTATTTTGAATGGGGTCTGGGAAGACTAAGTAACAATCGAGCTGAAGCTCTGGATCTGTTCCAAGGCCTCTTGCAGCTTCAGAACCAAGGGATCAACAAAGCCCTTGTCTTCGGTGACTCGGCTATAATTGTCAGCTTAATGAATAGCAACAGACAAGCATCCAATCTCTTCCTCCATCAAATCATAAGTCGCTGTAAAAATATGTTGTCTCAGAACATGGAGTGCCAATTTTTTCATGTCCTTCGATCCAACAACCAGGAAGCGGACAAGAAAGCTAGCCATGCCTGTTCACGGGAAAAAGGAAGCCTCTTATGCAATCAAGCGAGCCTGCTCCAATTCATCCCTTGATCCATATGACAACGCCAAAATGCCACTCTCTAAGGAACTGCGCTTCTATTATCAAGGAGTCTGATCAAACCTCTTTATGCAACATTCTCTGTCTAAATGTACTCTTCAGCAGAACTCGTGATTTTTTTACAGCCAGCGAGAGGCCTCCATCGACTGACTAATCAGATCTAACACTACCGTCTAAATGTACAGCAAAACCAGTCTTCTGCTGTCCCAATTCATAAGAATCTATACTTGCTCTAGGACCTTACAAGCGAGCAGTAAAGGTACTCATGTGTACTGCCACAATGAAATTCAAAAACAAGCTACTTCTGTACTTCCATCTATTGTAAAATCGGAGCTTAGACTCCTCCAACTTTTTTGAATATAACAAGCAACCGATTTTGTAATATATATATATATATATATTATGGAATGGAGGTTTTTATCATTACAGAGTTTGGTATGATGGTGTTTTGCCCTAAATTCAATTTTGTGTTTCATTGGGCCTTAGGAGGGCCAGTGGCATGATTTGAACCTCCTTGTTGCCCTGCATTGGATTTGGACCTTCTTCCTGAGGTGTTGGAGATCTCTTTGAATCGTTGATTTTGGCATGGGTAATCAGAGTTCCTCTACATGATTGGGTTAATTGTGTTACAATCTTATCCATTGGTAAATTTTTGTAGAGTCGGAGCACGATGGAGCATATCCAGCTTGGTTGTTACTTTTCTTGTGAGGTTAAGGGCCTTTGATGAGTTTTGAGAAGACATGAGTGGCTTATGGTTGATAACCAAGTAGCTATTTTTAATTTGAGGGATATATAAGCTTCACATTGAATGCAACATGCTCTTTCAATTGGTATTGGGCATTTCAAGGAGCTCCTCATTTATAATTTATCATCCAAATGTGTTAATTGAGCTTGTCCCAAATGGTGCAAAAGAAGAAGAATTGGTCCAACAACTCTTAGTGACATGTAGACTAAGAAGGAAGCCCCCAACATGAGACAAGCATGGAACCCATAGTGGGCATGACTTTGATTGATTCAAGTTTGGATATGGTTTGCAAAATCATTTTCATATTACACCAATAAATATTTACATTATATCTCTGAGAAAGATAGAGTAATTTAGTTTTTAGGATTTTAGACTTAATTTACTCATGTTACGATGCTAATATAGCATGGCCACGATAAATTTTTAATAATTTTATTATTATTTTAATTAAAAATAAAAATCTAAAATTTCCATTAATTCATTTATAATCAAATTTCATGGGTTTAATTTTTGAAATTTTCATTTTTCAAAAAACATATAATTCCAAATAACTAATAAAATTATATTATATTACTAAAATCAAATAAAACAACATAATTTTTAAAAAAATTAAACATTCAATAAAATATATATATAGATATTCACACTCATTTTGGAAGATGCATTGTATCCCACACATATACATATATATCCTCACACTCATTTTGGAAGATGCATTGTATCCCATAAATTGTGTATATATTTTAATTATTCCCACCATTAAAACCCAACAACACACCTCTAACGGATACTTGATCTCAAAACATACACAATCCCTTCAACTATCCTTTACCCTCTTCAATATAGCTACACACAAGCATTTGCTATTTGCTCAACGCATGACATTTTGTTTAATAATTGCTTATATCTTTGTCTATCTTTTCAATTAGGATTTTCATAGATTCAAGGTACTCAAGGTTCATGTGGTCTTGCTTCTATCATGAATAATATATTATATTATTGTACTCGATCGAAACCATGGAAAGTTGACATGATGTATGTAGGCACTAAATAAATACATTGTACATTCTTGAATATCATTGTCAGTTAAGTGGGTTTAAAGCACAAGTACAAATCATGCAACTCCAAAGACAAGACTAATTATGTAATCCATGTAAAAAGTCTCACGCTTCAATGATTTCTTATCATGGACCATGGGAAATCATGAGTGCAAGATACCAAAGATTTCTTTATGATACACACTTAGAATATGGTAGGAGTTGAGCTTTTGCTGTTTTGTGGCTTTCCATACACAAATGATTGCATGTAGGTTACCTAGTTTGTCTCAATAAATATAGTTTTTTTATAAATTAATTATATTAAGTTAATAGTTTTAATTTAATGAGATTTGATGTTGAAATTTCAAAAATTATATCAATTAAACTTATTTTTAAAAGTATACTTCTAATCTTGCAATTTCAAGTATTAAAAGATGCAAATTAAAGTCAAAAGGCAACGATTTTTTGGCAGTATTTGCATTATTACTAATACTTTAAATCAAGGGATAATGTCCATAAATCTTTATAATATTAAATAATATTTTATATACTTAGCTCTAAAATTCCAATATTATATATACACTTTTTAATTTTCTATATACATGTATATAACAAAAGATATATCATCACCAAAATAACATTGTTACATGATCATAACTATTTATATAATCAAATCTCACATATCATAATCCTAATAACTAAAAAAATTGTCTCTCTTCTCTCACATCCATGTCATTTCCCATCCCTTAATAAGATCTCATCACCAAAATAAAACTATTACATAATCATAACTATTTTTATAATTAAATCTCACATATCATAATCCTAATAACTAAAAAAATTCTTTCTTCTCCCACGTCCATGTCATTTCCCATCCCTTAAAGTCATGTCTTTTTATTCACACCCCATCGTATCTTCAAACATTATTAATGTTAAGTGAGTGCCAAACCTCTTTGGCTTCACTTAGTGGAATACCAATGGAGGTTAAAGGGTTAGAAATCTACTCGAAGGGTCAATATTGTGACGAGTTACATGTTTTTGGCTTTTATGTATGTTTAAGGGATAATCGTTATAGATCGATAGTATAATGCTAATATTGTATAGTTTTTGCTTTCTTGAGATATTTTATTTTATTGGTATATTTTTTAATATTTTGTATGTATTTATAATAAAAATGTTATTATTTTTAATAATAATTAGTTTTCAATGTTATAGTAGCATTATTGGTATACAGATTTTTTTGCTTGGCAGAAAAAGAACTTTCTACACAATCATGTGATTGTTAAAGTTCATAGATATATATGTTCTATCTTTTCTAGATTTAGACTTATAAACTTTTACAAAATAACATAATAAAAATCATTTTTTAATCAAATCTTAATATGTTTGTATAAATATTTCGAAAACAAATCAACTTTCTTGCCATTTGCCCATCAAATAACTCTTTATCGTGATACAATAATTTAACAAAATCAAATATATCAATCTAGAAAATCAAATTGTAATAGAGGCAATAACAACATTAAATATTAAAATTGTAATAGAGGCAATAACAACATTAAATATTAGTCATTAGGCCCAACCTCCTTTAATGATATATAAATATTAAACATCTTGTTAAAGTTTTTGAAGATCCATTCTCCCAATGATTTATTAACAAACACATTTTTTTTCTTGAATTTTGATATATTATTAAACATCTTGTTAAAGCTTTTGAAGATCCATTCTCCCCGTGATTTATTAACAAACACATTTTTTTTCTTGAATTTTGATATATTAAATTTTTAAGTTCTTTGTGAACAAAATTAATATTTTAATGTATTTCGCTTTTTAAATTAATTAAAGAATTTTTCTGAATATTATATATTATTATGTTATCAATGATTATGATATATGTAATTATAATAATAAGTTTTAAATGTTTAAAATTTAATTTTATAATTTATAATTTTTATAACTTTTTGAGTTGTTTATTTTTAAGAAGTTAGTTTTCAAAGTGAGATTCTTCACCAAAATTAAGAAACTTATATATTTAATTCTCTTGATTTTTTTTCCAGATTATATAAATCTTGAAATAACTAACACTTAAATTTTTTTGCATTTTAAATTTTTCGTATAAATTAAAAACATTTTAATAATAAACAGGTGAAATTCAATTGCAATTAAATTTGAACTTATCTTATTTGATATGGATCAAAATTAGAAAATATATATATGAAAATGATGAAATGCGTGACTATATTCTTATATTTTATTTAAATACATAAATAGCGATATTTTATATAAATAAATTAAACTCTTTATATATTAATTAATAGTAATAGTTTTAAGTGTTATTATATATATATGAAAATGATAAATGGAAGACATATTTCTTATCATTTTATTAAATAAAATAGCATATTTAATAAATAGATTAAATACATTATATATAGTTAATTAGTTTAAAAGTGTTTTGTTTTATATATATATACGAAAAAATGATTTTTAACAATGCAAGATGACTATTATTCTTATGATTTTATTTAAATAAATAAATAACATATTTATTATAAAATTAATAAATAATTTATATATTATAGTTAATAGTAAAGGTGTTATAGAGATATTTTCAGAGTTATATATTCAAATTTTAAAAACCAAATCACATCCATGGTAATATTTTAAACTAATACCATAGGGTTAAATTTTAAAAAATAAATCACATCCTATGACATGATAGTATTTAAAATAATACCCATATACATATCTAATTTTTAAAAGTTATTAAATAATACATACGAAACCATCTTTAAATTTACGAACTTCTTTCTGTTATAATTATTACCCTGTATAATTTATTATTTTATAGGGGACTCAATACCTTTACGATGAGAGGTAGATAATGGGGAAACATATATTTTGTTAGAGAAAAGGATTTGATAATTATTTTCCTCCAAATAGTTAGTGAGTGTCTAGTTCATTCCCAACATATACCTCAATAACTGGACCACTGAAATCCACATACTATAAAGATTGCTTCAAGTGCACTCCCCACTGTTATCGACAGAAGATCGTTGGAGAACAATGCAATGATTGCAAGTATATGTTGTCTAACAATGCCCAGCAAAGCAGACACTGTTAAGGTTTTGGCAGTACTCTCTCTCCAAACCTCACTGGAATCTCTAATCCTAAGTGGTCTCCTCCCCTTCTGGGTTTTGGCAGTATTCTCTAATGCTCAGTGGTCTCGTTCCATTATGGTTGAATTACAATAAAATCTTTAAAGAATTCATAGATGATGACTTTACGAAGTCGTCTAACGAGGTGGTGTTCGGACGGTCAAAAGTGATCAGAATTTGGGTAAAAAAAATTTAAAAACACTTGTAAAAGCAGTATTTGAATCGTATTTTTGATAGTGGAAATGGATTCAGCACCATCAAAAATATCTAGAACACCTAAAATTTTGAAGTTTAACACTTATAACTTGGATTTTCAAAAATCCTTGCCGGATTTTTTCTAAATATAACCAGAATTTCAATAACTTTCCAAGCAACTCCTTTGCCTCGTTAAGCTACGTGATGACCTACTCACTAAAAAGTTCATGTCTTGCCCCACCATTAGACTATCCACCTTATCAAAACAAAATCAGGGGTTGATGTCTTGCCCCACCATTAGACTGTCCCCCTTATCATAACACAATCCGAAGAATCTTTTGACCTGACACATTCACCCGTATATAATTGAATCGAACCATCAAAATAATAAAATTGAAAAAACTATTTGGAATGGAGTTGTCTATAATGCGACTTTTTGGAGATTCCGGTGACGGAATCCGGCGGAAGAAATGAGGATAAATCTTGATT
>APFE031510265.1:0-10614 GCA_000404065.3 Pinus taeda | reverse complement strand
AAATGAATTTAACATTATTTAAAAAAAACTCTACAAGTTTAGTTTGTTTATGTACTCATACTTCGTTATTAAATGAGTTTACCATTACTTTTAAGATCACAACTAAAATAGTCCAACCATCCCCACAGATTCAAATTAAAATAAAATGTTAAATCAAAATGCAGACAAACTTCAGCATCATGCCAGTCACATAAAAATGCAATTACATGAAATAGTTCACAAAAGACTTCCCAACAACTATATCAACTATATAACATGATATGAAATATATTTTTATGAAATAACATTCCATAAATATATTTAAAAAATGATATTTTTTTTAATTACATTTAACTGTACCATAATCAGTTGAAATCTTTCCAAGAAGACTTCCCAACAGCGATCCCACACATTCCAGGAAAAAAAAAAAAAAAAATCGCTTTGCTGAAACTGGTGTTTCGGCAACGTCGTCAGTTGTTGATCGTGCTGTTTCAGCAGTGGTGTTTTGACGTCAAGACTATTTTTGACTTACGGTGTTTCAGCACCATGATTTTGACGCTAAGTCACTTTATGGGCATCAAAATTACTTTTAAATTTACAGAGTAAAATTAAAGTGTTTTTTACACTTGGTGTAACAATAACTGAATATCAGCAAAGCAGTTAACCTGTATTCATGAACAGTGAACAAAACTGATACAAAAACTTAGCTCTTACAAGAGGAATGCTTCAGTTCCAGAAATAGATTTTCTATTTCAGAAAATCGCAGGTTCAGCACTATTGTGCATTTACAGAAGAGACACACTCTTTCTCTCAGAAACAGAACTGCTGTTCTAAAATTCTTACACTTAGACAGAAAACAGAACTGCTGTTCAGAAATCTCTTGCACTGCCTCGTGAATGAACAGGACTGCTGTTCATGTATTTATATGAAAGCAAATATCTAAGTTAAACAATAAACTAAGTAAATATCTGTTGATCTTTATCTGCGTATTTATTGCAGAAGAGGCGGTGAGGCGGTGATGACTTTTACAGCAAAAATAAGACGGTTGTCTGCAGGGGTTTTAATTCCTGAAAAAATATCAGGGAACTTTGCGGCACCAAACAATCTGAAATTAATTGCTGAAGATCAGATTTTGTTCTGCATTAATGTGATGCAATTGGAATTAAATTCCAACACTCCGACAGTTGCGGGCTGCAATGCTCGGAGGTTCCACTGAAAGGCCATTAGTGCTTTTATTATATAACTGAAACTGACGCTGCTTCTTATCAGACTGGAATCCATTGGCTCTGGGAGAAATCAGGGAAGATGATAAGGAGGAGACAGAAAGCTTGGGAGATGATAAGTTGAAATCACACTAGAATCCAGTGATCACAGGAGAAATATTGTTCTCCAAGTTCTCTCTTCCCACCAGTGAAGCTGATAGGGAGGAGAAAGAAAACTTGGGAGATGACAAGTTCAGATCAGACAGATATCCATGAGCCACAGGAGAAATATTGTCCTGTGCCACGTTCTCCTTGCTTCCGATCAGCGAATTAGAGGATAGGGAAGAGACGGAAAACTTGGGAGAATGAAATCGGTTAACCACAGGAAAATTAGTGTTTTGCAAGATCACACCATTTCCAACGCTGGAACTTCTGGGGAGTTTCTTGATTACATCTTCAATAGTATAGCCACATCCGGTTCTTGATCGCTTAGCTATTGGTTCGTTATTACTGTCAGAATGTGAACCTGAGGGACTTAACAGAGTCGATATTAGTGGCACTTCGCACTTCTGGCCTGACTCAGGCATGGAAGAAACCCCCATTGCATTATCATATTCATTATTCTTTTCCACAGTACCTCCGTCCCCAAGCAAATTAAATTCGTCGAGGGTAATTTCATGACATAAATCTAGAGGCTCGTCCCTAGACAAACTAAATTTATCCAGCTGCATGTCATAAAAATCTAGAGCAGCGTCCAGCGAATTAAATTCGTCAAGGGTACTTTCATGATATAAATCTAGAGGCTGGTCCCCAGACAAACTAAATTTGTCCAGGTACATCTCATAAAAATCTAGAGCATCGTCCACATAAAAACAACTAAAATCATCAAAGAATGAGATGTGAGAGGAAGCATGACAATATACATTATCATCCACCCTCTCATGATCCACAGCCATAGGCACAGCCACTTGCTTCAGAAACTCTCCCATTCCGGTCATTTGCTTCTGAAATGAGGAAGAATGAAAATATGCATTATCCTCAACCCTCTCATGATATTGCCCTTGACTCTGACCCATGGCCATTCCCATCTCTTGGCTCTGATTCTGACACCCTCCCATTCCCTTCACTTGCTTCTGAAAGGAGGAAGCATGACAATATGCATTATCATGGAAAATAGTATTAGTGATGCTATCACTCTCATGACCCATAACTTTCCCTCTCTGAAACTCACCCATTCCTATACCTTGCTTCTGAAACCCACCCATTCCCTTGCTTAAGTCCATTATGAGAAGATCAAGATCCACTGATCCTACTACTCATAAACAATGAGATCAAGACAAACATTGGGTGGAAGAGTGGGGTTTTTTATAGTTTAAGCCTAGTTGAGCCCTACTCTCTATCTAAGGTCTTTAACAAATTATTTGGCATTTAATATTATTATTTTTTTAACAAATTATTGACATTTAATATTATTAATTTTTTTATTTTTTCATAATCCCATTAATCATAAGACTAGATCCATCTGCACTTATTTGGCATTTAATATTATTATTTTTTTTTTGGTAACAACAATTATCCCTAGGGTATCACCATTAATCATAACTCTAGATCCATCCACACTTGTTCACTAGAAAACAGTTGGATGGCAAAACAGAATGTGAACTTACCACATTTTGAGAGTGGAAACCTTATATCATGCAGAAAAGTCCGTCTATTTTCTACAAATTTTATTATATACATTAAAAAAGTCAAAGGACATAAATATTCAAATAAATAATTATAAATCAGTTAGGAATTATTAAATTGAAGTTCATCTATACAAATTTATTAAAGGGAAATCTCCAATCTACAAGCACCTAAAAGGGCAAGCTTCAAGTTACAAGCAATTAAGAAATAGTTACCTAAAAAAAAAAGAAATTAATAAAATAATGTTAAGTAGACAATTTGTTAATATAATATTTTTATTATTTTACTTTTATCAAAAATACCCAATTAAATGTCACATTTATCAAAATAACCGTATACATATTTCATATTTAAATTAATTCAGTAAAACATGATTTAATAAAATTTAAATTAGAAAATAAATTAAATTACCCAAATAAATATACTTTTATCAGAATATCCATCCACATGTATTTTATATTTAAATTAATATATTTACACCATAAAATTTAAATTTAAAATCAACATTATAACACATTTTCATTGGCTTACACATTATAACATGGAAAATTAATGTTAACATTTTAAAATCAAATTTCCTCTAATTGGCAAAGCATGTGAAATTGTACTAATTAATAATAAAAAAAAAGTATACTTATAAACAAGTAACAAATCTCACAAGCAAGTGTAAAAAGAAAGATATTATAAAAAAAATAGACCTCAAAAAATCATAGTGTACATAGAATGATTTCTTCCTTTGGGATGGTCCTTAGAGGTTCTTAGTATTATCTTGAAAATAAGTTCCTACATTATACAATCCATGAAATCCCCTCTTTTAGAGGCTTTGAACACTTTATATTTATATCTTGTAACTTATGCATTGAACTTCTCCGTTACCTCAATAATGGGTACAACTATTGAGTTTCATTACCTAAACCTTGTTTACTTTAGGAAATTAATTATTATATCTTTGGGCACAACATAACCTACTTTTACAAAAGTATGGGGTCATTTACTTTTATGCTAAGAATATCAACTAAATATGCCACCCAAACCTAGTAGTGAGATGAGACAATTTTGATTCTATTAGGAAGGAAACTATTCCATGGTTGCATAATGATCTCATCCCCATCTCAATTCCTTGCTCATACCAAGCCAATGTGATATGAGTTTGTGAAGGGAACGAAATTATATGTAAATTTATAACCAAAACTTAGAGATACATTGAAACTTAATTTCTATTAATAAATGGAAGACATTTAAACTATTTACATGGAGAATTAAAACAAACTACCTAAGATGGTGGTAGCTTATCTCTCAGAAGAAATGTGAGATCTACACCATTTTTTGAATTTTATTATAATGATTCTCATCGGCCTTTAATATAAAAATTCAATGAGAAAACATACAAATCCAAAAACATAACTTTAGGAGATCAATCACCAAATGCTTGTTGTTTTGCATGGGGACATAAAATTTTTCGGATAGTAAATTTGACATAGGGCCATTCTTTGAAACGTACAATATCCCATTGAAAAATGTATATATACAAGAAGTAAAATTTTCAACTACCAATGGAGAATACAATTTGCATCATCTTGTATCCCCCAAAAAATGTTGTTTAAGGCTTTAAAGTGACACTAGAAATTCAGGATTAAAAAACTACAGAAAAAAAAAATGTAAAAGCATGAAAGGATGTTGTGAATCAATGGAAGAGGTTAGCGGAAATTGATTTCCACTTCGATGATTTATACCCCTTAGGAAGAAATTTTATCCATTGTTATGAGGTCATTCATGATATAGGAAAACTTCTACTAAACTTGGCTCCTAGTGAGCTGCATGCCTTAGTGCAAGAGTTGGTATTGCTTCACAAGCTAATATAGTTGAGTCCTCTATTGCAAGGTAACCCTAATATATGTGTCCACAATTTAATGAATATTGGCATGCTCAATGTATTTTGGGCTAAGATGTGTCAATATGAATTTCTCTATGATTTTTGATGTTTCTTGTAATAATTCAACATAAAAACCTTTCATAACTTTTTTGAAATATGTCACAACTTCTTATGGCCTTCTCATCTATGTGAGGAAAGTCTATCATAAAGTTGTATGGAATATTGCAATGGAACAATATCTCTATAAAAATTGGTTAAAATATATGATGTACTTGTCACCTAGTTGCAATAACCGGTTATATAGGTATCACCTACTTGTGACTAATTTTCCTGTACTAACAAAGTATATCTAGCGTAACCCTTTCTTGCAACAATATGTTGTATAATCTACAATACACATGTTTCTTATTTGATATTAAATCCAATCAAACCTATTACCAACCAATTATTACATATAGGAATTCCCTTACATTGGTAACAAGATGTTGTTATGATCTGTTACATGCTTGTTAAGTACATATGGAAAACCAACCTATAGTCATTTCTTACTCTATAACAACACCTATAAATGATCTTGTCGCAACATTGATCCTAACTCGCCATCAAATGGTTATAAAATGTGATTACCTTAACATAAATGTTCTATAACTAGTATCCTATTCTTTTAGGTCCTTTTCAATATTCTACTACAATCACTATTTCTATTAGTCACCTTTGGTAGTTGCTAAAGTTGCTAACCTATGATTATTCTATCTCTAGTAATATCTCCCTCCTCACATTTCTACAAACATGAACATGAAGTCCTTGTATGCAATTAGGGGTTCAAACTTTTATGTTGCCTTAGTCTAATCAAGGCTTGGTATCCCATCCAATTACCATTACGCTCAAAAGACTAACATAACAGTCATAAAATTTTGCTAGAAATATTATAATAGTAGGTCTTGTATTATAATATTGTTACACATACGGTATTATCTTATTCTCTCTTATAAAACTTGTATACAACCTACATAAGTTCCCTATATGCAATCCAGCACAACCCTCCTAGTGGTTGTTCTTATGGATGATACCTATTACAAAACTCTCATCTCTTTATCTAAATCTAGCACATGAGCATATTTTTTAGCCAATCATGCTAATGAATGATTACAAACTAAGCGTGCCCACAACCTCAATATTCTCTCCATGGCTATTCTATTCCTAGGATTCATAATTAATATAAAACAAAATATTAGGATTTACAAATTGTAGAGGACCAGATATATAACTATCTTCTTAAGTAGTCACATCACAATAACTACATAAAATTGTTGTCAATCATCATGCAGTCACTAAGAATGCATAAATACATCACATTTATACCTAGATAGAAATCACACACATGTGTATGTATAGCACATAAATTCATGCATTGTCTTTTCATGGAAAAATATTAAAGGGAAGGTTAACGAGATTCTCCCACTAAATTTGTTCCATATTAGGAAATCCATAGCATGGTTTTCTCGTTCTATGGTTTTTCCTCATTATTCATATTATTTTACAACCCATCTGTATCTTATTTTACTATTTTCATGATAGTTGTATTTGCATTTCTTTCATGTCCTTTTGGATGTCATTTTATCTAATTATTTACTATTTGAAACTGTGTGACTATTACCTAGACACACATAACCACATTCAGTATCATAATCCTAATAAATTACCTTCATTGAGGCACTTTATATTAGTGACTATCAATTTTTCATTATCCATAGTATTCAACTCAACCCATGCTTCAATGATTCCGCTCATGTTACATGTATTCATGAAGATGTTATGTCCATGTAGCTTTCTGGGAATTCTTATTTCAAAATCGTTCCCCATAACCAAATTCTGAGTTCACTAGAATAACCTTCTTATCAATAACCTTTTCATTGGTTGTTCATTTTCTCAATTCCAATACTTGGCTTAGGACTTATGCCCTCAAAGAGTCCAAATTATTTTTTTTTTGCAGAATGAGTATAGTTTATATTAAAAAAGTGGTGCTCATTCGCAACAAAATCGGGTATTTACATCAATTTATCATTAGTTCAACAAGTTGATACAAATTTCTTGATCCATATATCCTATTGTAGTATCTACGTCCATCCTAGTTACAAAATTTTCCCATTATGGGATATCTACAAGTATAACTTCGACATAATTAGAGTAAGAGATATATATATTTCTAGTTCATCATTTTAATAACCCAAAAAAAAAACCAATGCAAGGATGGTCAGATATCCATAGGGTCTCGGCTATTTACATCCAATCTTATGGAGGCCTCTTGTGAATCCTTGGGATTCTCCCGATCTGTCATTTCTTCCACATTTTCCAACAAACCATCCTCTATTGTATCCACCTTGAGCTTGAAATTATCCAGTTGATGACGCAAAGGATCCACTTCATCCTTGAGCTACCTGATATGTTCCTTCTTCTAAATTTCCCTTTCCTACATTTCCATATTCGCATGCATTTGCTAATGCATGCTGCGTTAAAGTTCTGACAATGCTTCTCGCAGGTCCCAATGATCTTGAACACAGGTGAGATGCAAGGCTCTATATCTGCCACCTTGCACCAAGGAAATGTCTCTCAGCTTGATTGACCTTGTCCTGTGGCTTCCCCATGTGCCTGACCTAGAATTGTCTTCGGGCCTTTGCACGCTCACTTATAAAACCACGCCTTTTATTGATCTCCATAAATTGGCATTATTTTCCTTAATCTCTTTTTGCTAGGTACCCTTTTGTGCCCACAACAGATATCCCTGCTCCTTGGCGATAACGCATCATCTCACCTCACTCATACTCTAATTCTCCTCCATCTTCTAGAGACAATTACTAACCCACCGGGTGTCCCAAATGTAGTCTGACTACAAACACTTTGGACAACCCAAGCCCATCGCCTACGACCTATCAATTCTTCTCTAAATTTCTTGATTTTCCTTCCAAACGTTAGACTAAGAAACTGTACTACCATCATAATGTAACGTCGAGCGTAGATTACATGGAAACTAATACACATTGGCCTCGTCTCATGTCATCAAGCTTTCAAAGAGGCCATTGTCCCACTCTAAGACCTTATGACATACAAAAGCCACATACATGTATGCACTTTATACGTGTTTTCTGACCTGGAGGTGATGCAAAGATGAGCGAAGGGATTGTTGCAATTGACATCCCATGAGTATTCCATCATAAATCAACCCTCCTCCATTAATTTCCCACTAGTCTCCTCATCTCTATGAGTCATTCCAACAATTCTCCCATCAATGAGCCCGACCTCACTTAGGTTTTGAATTAAATTATGTGACATAAAACTCAAATCCCTGGAGGTGTTGAACAACCCATCTATCCAAGAACCAGGGCTGAAACGACGAGGCTGAATGTTGTGACTTATTCATGAAACATGTGCGGTACCAAATTTCCATGGGATGCCAGATTTCGAGTGATTCTGGGTGTCCAACATGCCACAAGTCTGCATGATTGGTATGAGATTCCAAAGGGTATTGCGACAAGAGAAGAAGGAGTTCAGGGTAGAGGTTATAGCGTAGAGGTGAAGGCTAGAAAAGGGACGGGCCATAGCGAAGTAGGAAGGGGAGGGAAATGAGGCAGCCAAGGGGGTATGGGGTAAAGGTGAAGGGAGGAGTGGGGTATGGGGCAAAGGATAGGAAGGGGGGGAGATGATAGGAGAGAGCTAGGGGGACAAATGTTGGGCTTCATTGCATTATGGAGTGATAGATTCAACTTTTCCACCTCCATTTCTATCCATTGAGGCTTTATTTTTGGCCCACACATGACACTCTTCAAATTATTAAGGTATTTCTATCATGCTCAAAACATCGTTGGTGACACATTTTTCCTCCTCTAAATGGCTTGCCTTATTGGCTTGCTTGTGAACATCATGACTATTTCCCCTTAGGACATGATAGAAGGTCACTAATTTGAAAGCAGGGATTAAGTTCTAGGTTCTCATCATTTTTTGATTAAGGGTAGAGATCTTATTCTTTGAAGTATTAATCATATGCCTTATAACTATCATGGAGTTTCCTAACACTTGAATCTTTTTTATACCATTTCTATGGGCCAGGATTAGTCTTAGGAGAATTCCATAAGACTCATCTTGGTTATTGGTCTTTCAGCCAAGCCCTTGAGCATTAATATATTCATTAATGGCATTCCCTCTCCTTCTTGCCACCCGAGGATTTCATTTTGATGCACAGTTGAATTGAAGGGTCTAGTTATTTTTGGTTTTAATACATGGGACCTACTCTTACAGGGATAGCCTTAGTATCCAATTGACCCAAACACACAAATTACACAACTAATCCCCGAGGGTTAGAGGGACCTCCCACTAGGCCAACCATGAAGATTCCAGCCGATCCAAAGAAGGGTCACTGAAAGGTTTTTACAGCTGCATACACGTCAAGAGGATTCTCATGGCTATATTCCTTGCTGACATACGAGACATTCTGAAAATTGCCATATTCTTGGATATCCATATTTGCCAATTGATATACATCGGGAGAGCAGACCACACCTCCTTAAAAAAAAATTTGGCCTAAAGGGAGCCCACATATGATTTGGGCAAAGATTTGAAGAAAGTATGAACGTCTACAGGCCACATTAGTTCTTCACTAAAGGGGACTAAGGACAACTCCCTATACCTGCTTCGTCACATGACACTATTAGAAAAAATGAGAGATCAACTCCTCCTCTGATTTGCAAAGAGGACATCTTGAGGAGCCAAACTTGCCCCACTTCTATGTTTCTCAGTAGTAAGAAATTTTTAATGGGTGAGTAGCCAACAAAATAAATTGATTTGTGGAATGATATTTGTTTTCTAAATTTTCCCCAAATCACATTTTTTGGAGGTAAATGGGTGTCAAAAAACATGTGAAAATAACCATTCTTAACTAAGTAGCTCACTCTCTTCCAACCTCAACTGTCTTCCACATTTTGTGCAATGGGGGCTTGACCAACCAACATACTGAGGAGCATTTCACATTTAGGGAAAACAACCTCTCATATCTTATCCATCATCCATCATTTCCATCCACCATGTAGGTCCCTCTCTACAATTTGATCGAGCATTACCACCTCTTTACTTTCCAAAGAAGACAAACCTCCTCAAAAGAATGATAATAATCCTGGGATTGAAGGCTGAGAATTGAATTAGTACATATATTGAGAATGGCCTCATATCCATGGAGCTTAATTAAATATTTTGTGATAAGGTCCCTGGAGTAATTGATAAACCGCCAAATGGGAGAACCCGATATAGAGGCCAATTTGTCAGTCTGGTCATTTAAAGGAGAAAGGTAATTGGACCTAATAACGTGAGACTACCACTCGCTCGGGTTTATGGTTGAGCTCGGGTAATTGCTCCTTGATCCCCAATCCACCATGCTATGTGGGAGCTCTAAGAGTTTTCCAATTTACTAAGTGATATTTCTTGGTTTTCAACTTCTCCCCTACCCATAGTAATTTTTCAATAAACATTCCCATTTAGTGAAGCACACTTTTGGGAGCTTGAAGAGTTGTGAAGTGATATAGGGTTATAACCAAAAGGACTCACTTTACCAAAAATTCTCTTCCCATATTATTGAATCACATACCACCCCATTTTACTATTTTAGATTTCATTTTCTCTAGTACTTTTTGCGAGGCGATCAATGTTGCTCGCCCCAAAAATATTGAGGTCCCTGTTAGTGTCGGTCTTGAGCCCTCCATCGGTGATCAAAAGCTCTTTGCATGTGCATAGGTAGGTGTCTCATCACTGTCAGTTTTGCATCCCGTTAGGCATGCCATAAAACTGATGGAGGAGCTGGTCGTTGTTCCCTTCTTGGCTTTGCTGGAT
>APFE031510262.1:24738-48529 GCA_000404065.3 Pinus taeda | reverse complement strand
ACAATAGGAATCCATTCTCATAGCAGGAGTACGTAGACAAGTACTCAAGCCAAAGATATCATGATGAGCAAAGACCCCAATATAGTGAATCTTCAAGAAGATTTAGCCCAGGCTCAGCTTACCATAGAACAGCTTGAGCTAGAAACTATCTCCCAACAAAAATACCAAGAATTACAGAGGTAGCGTCAAGACATGAATACATTAGAAAGTGAGACCCTCGACAAATACCGAAGGGCAGAAGAAAGAATTGAGAAAATGAAGCTCAGATTAGAGAAGGTCATGAGTCAAACGGACACTATTTTCTCATTGTACACTGATGTCTTGGCATGTAGATCTCCTGCCAATAATTATGCCTTATTTTTGCTAGAAAGATACTTGCAGCTGAAAATCAAAGCTGTCAGGGCTGGAAAACTGATAGAATTAAAAACAATTGAGGATTTCATAAACTGTTGCAAACAGCATGGGATAAAAGTTCAAAGATTGTTGTGTGAATTTTACCTACATAATTTTGTACTAGAGGAAAAAGTCTAAAAGAACCCCAATCCGTTTGTGGGGGATGTGAAATTCCAAGATTTTATTTCGTTCGTTGTCAATCAACTGAAATGGTTCAAGGCTCATAACACGTTCCAGAGGTAGGAGAATGGACTGGACCTTTGGGTCAAAGGTGAACCAAAACACCCGTTACAAATGCTGGTCAATCCAATCCATTCAGGAAAGCTCCTTGGGAAGGAGTAATCAAAATTTTGGGTCCTATTTAAAAAGAGATTATCCAAAAGGAAGTAGAATACTTCCTCTCCATTTAGGAAATCTCCTTGGCTGCAACCAAAGTTCAGGTGGACAGTATCCAATAGTAATGTACAGAATAGGGAGCCATTTAATTATAAAAATTTTGAATTGGCTATAAAATGCTTCGTCACTTAGAGAAGCTCTTTATTGGCTAGGTTTTCGATTTCGTAGCCCTATCGTTTGGTATCCTGCTAAAGAGTATCGAGCTATATATGAACTACCTGAAGGACAAACAGGACATCTTTGAGCTCTTGGCCAAGAATCATGGTTTCAGACCGCTTTACAACATTTGTTCTCCAACTTATTCTTTGGTTGCTCTGCATCGAACTACATGCTTTTCATGAGGACATGAAAAAGGGTAAGCAGGGGAGTATGTTGGGTCATGGAAAAGGTATGCATTTAATATTAATCTCATCATCCTTTTCCTTTATTCTTATCTTTTCTATATCTCAATGTGCTAATCCATTAAGGAATTATGGTAAGAAATGAAGGAATTATCTGCAGTTACAACTTAGCTAATTATTACCTTTCTTTATGCAAGAAAACAACAAAAGGGACAAATGTTGTTCCCTATGAAGGAACAGCAAAAATTGACAAGCTAAGGAAGGATGTGGCGGTTGCAGATAAAGCCAAAAAGAAAATCAAAAGAATCAGCACAAGAAAGGAAATGATGTCTGAAGATGGAAAACTATTGTGAATCCCTCAGGATCGAGAGATCCTGAGGGATCACGTTTATCATTTATCTTTTTACCCTTTCCTATTATAAAAGGATATGTTTTGTAAGAAGGATGGGGAGGAAGGAATTTCTGTATTATTGAAATTGTAGTTGTAATTATAGACTCTCGTTGTCGAGAAGAACATGAATATATTGTAATGTTGATTCAGTTTGATGATTAATATATAAGTAAAGTTGTTGTTCCCTCGTGTTTCCTGAAGTAACTTAGAAGTGTTTGCTGGGGGCTAAAGGCCCGGCCTCTGGTCAATTCAACTGCTTTTCTTGTGTCATACATTTCCAACACTTGCAAGTATGATGGTTTGATAGTATTCTTTCTTTGTATGATTTTATCGCTTCGTTGTTTATTATTTTCCAGTGTCAATAGAATCTCCTTGCTTTATATAATTTGCAGTGTTGTTGTTGATTCAGTTTACTTTCATTTCAGATCAAGTTACTTAGATAAATATTCCGCTTGATATAATCAACTGTAAAGAGTATTAATTATCATTGTTGAAACTCTCAGATTGATATCATTTGTTGTTTATATTAATTATTAAAGATTGGGTTTGATTTAGATTAAATCAGTTAAAGAGGGATGAGTTATCACTACTATACTCCCAACTGATGTTACTGTTACTTTGATGAATGTAAGATTTGATTTGATTAAAGGATTGATTTTTCTTTAAATTGCAATTGGAATTTACTGGATGCATCTGTTTACTCTTGTATTTAAAAGATCTATACTGCAATTTAGGAAACATTACTCTCTAAGTTAAATAGCAGCCGCATACTATGTACACTCTTGAAATAAGAAGACTTGCCCGGGTTGATAATTAATGTGAGGATAATTAGGAGTTTGAAAAGGCACCATTTATCGACCAACAATAAGGAGTAGTTGGAAAATATTGAATCATATTTTCTAAAAGAGTGATACATTGAAATCCCTACAAAGATAATTTACTAGTAATTGCCCCATAAACTACTTCTTCACTACTAATCAAAGCGTAACCCTAATCTCCTTGATCCTTTTTTAACACATCTTAAAAAATTTCATCTGATATAAGTCAACCTAAGTCAATACAAAAGGATGGCATCCAAACCTTTGAATATATCCCCATTCTAATTTGAATTTTGTGATAATTTTGTTAGCTTTAAGGATTTTATTGTTCAATTCATCCATGGCTTTCCTCCTTTATTTAACTGATAAAATTAATAAAATACAATCTACTATGGTAGGAAAATATAATAATTCGATAACTTCTTCTTAACTGAATTTGGTCATTCATCGACAATTGAGCTCTAAGGGCATGTATGTCAATGTTCAGTATGTGGGTGTCATGGATTTGGGCTAACGTATTAATGAAAACCTCATTCTAGTGTTCAGTAGTCATTTTAAACCTAATAACTATACAGGTTACTAGTAATTTACTATAGTAATCGTTTAGAAAACGTACCTATTTACTATGATTGTGTTACTGAGTGGGCAGAAATAAGAGCCAGGTCCACTTCCAATCTTTTCTTATAGTGGCATTCCTTCCATATCCAATGGCCCAAACTTCTTTGATCGGATGGCCCGGATACATGTTGGGATCTCACTTCCACGGGGGTTTAAAATGGAGTTATATTCTAATGATATCCAATGGTTAAGATATTTTTTATCAAATGACCCAACAACATATCCCCACCCCTGAAACTAGCATGGGTGCTAAAACAAACTTGTTCCCTTGATGAAATTCAATGGCCCTCGTTAATCGTAATCGATGGCCCTAACATATATAGATATATATGTGTGTGTGTGTGTGTGTGTGTGTGTGTGTATGTAATATGTATATGGATATGGATATGGATATGGATATGGATATGGATATGTGTATGTGTATGTGTATGTATATGTATGTATGTATGTATGTATGTATGTATGTATGTATAATTTTGGTGGTTATACCCCACCTCAATTGGGGTCCCTATTGATTTAATGGTTATGATTCTAGTTAAAATCAATGGCTCACAATGATTTCATCCCTCCCTGTGACTTCAGCAATGGGGAGGGGTGCAGAGGGGGTTTCGCACTTTGAGTTCCACCACAAAGTTCTACCACCTCAATATAATAATGAAGGTTTTAATCACCAAGATGCATGCTCCTCGTGGGTTTCAACTGGGGGGTACCCCCATGACTTCACTGAGAAGAGGGGAGAGGGAGGGGCATAATCACGGTTCCACTCCCTCCCCAAAACCCTACCCTAAGATGAAAATTCCACCATGAATTGTCGACAATTTATTTTGTGAACTAACAAGAATTAATGGAATGGCTCCTCCTGTCCATAATACTCATCCTTCTAAATTTTCTAGGCTATGTGATCTTAGAACCTCTCTTACCAAATTTCTCTCGTCATACCACCAATTCTAAGTTTGTAAAGACAATTTCATCCTTTTTATTCACCATCCTTATGGAATTTCCACTCCTTTCAAGTTAATTCAACTATTTTATCAATAAACTGTAATTTTCCCTTATATAAATTTTCAGGCCACATCCACATCAACACCCTCTTTCATTTTAAAATAAAGCTCATATCCAATCATTTTATGACACCTATAACAAGACAAGTTGAATCAGAATGGTCCTGAATTAATAGTGCATAAAGAAGTCCCATGCTACAGTGTCAAATGGAGTGAACAACGTAAATTTTTTCAAACATGAAAGACTTAATGAAACAAAACCTAAAGTAGAAGTTTCTCATCAATTGTCATTAAGATTCTTGTCTATTCAAGGTTATGCTTCCATTGTTGGCATTATGACACAGGTTTGGTGCTATGACACAGGTGTTTTCCTTGATGGAAACTCACTCAAATGACAAATCATTATTCAGGCTCTCAGAATAAAAGAAAAAGATATATACGCAACGTCCTCTTAACCAAGTTGCGTATACACGCGTGTTTGATGATCAAAAGGCGCGTATATGTGTGCATGCACTTTCATGCAAGGAAAAGCATGCACATGTGGGAAAACTTATTTTTGGTCCCTGGTATTTAGTCCTTGGTATTTGGACCCATGGTTTTGGACCATGGTATCTCGTTCGAAGAGTTGATCCCAGGTATTGGGTCCATGGTATTGATTCTCTATGGTTTTGAACCTTGGTATTGAGTAAGGCCTAAGGCTATAAAAGGGGAAGGAGATCATTAGGCAAAGGTATTCATAAAAGTATTGAATATCTGATAAAGAGTAAGATTTAGAATTGGGTTATGGTGCATAGCTGGATCTGAACCAAGGAGGAACCTTGAGCGTTAGAAGAAGGATAAGTTCTATTGATGGGTCAAGATCTTAAGGCTTTAATAGTAGTATCTTTGTGTGATTTTGATATGTTATATTTGGTGCATGACTTGATCTATAAATCTGATAATATGGGTATAACTGATGCCTAAATATTTGAAAAGGGAAAATTACCTTTTATAGATCTGTACACAGGTTTGGCGCAGCAAAGGCGTATACACGCTGGTTCAGTATTTAAAAGAAGCGTATATGTTGGTTTGCCTTAATACATAAGCGTATGCACATCGGTTCTTCATCTTGAAGTAGTGTATGTCTCATAAAATATGTTTTAGCTACTTCTGTTTATTACTGTAGTATTCTGGGTTCAGGATTGGTGTCTGGTTACTGTTATTGTTTTCTGGGTACAACATTCAGAGAAGTGATTATTTGATTCAGTTTTGGTTGGTGCAAGGAGATTGATTGATGTATATAGATTTGATGTTTGATTGATGTTATTGATGGATCCAGTCTAAAAATTTATGAAACTTGGTCCCTGGAAGAAAAGGGAAGGTAGTAGCCTTCTGTAGGTCAGCACCTACGTACTAGTACATCAGCTAGTACAAGAGCTAAGGGGGTTGTAGCTCCCTTCCCGGAGAAGCTGGAGAATGAGAGAAGGTTGTAGCCTTCTGCAGGTAGAAGCCTGTGTACTGGTATAAGACTGCACCAGTACAGAAATATTGTAAAGAGAAGTTTCTTATTAAAAGAAGATAGAGACGAATTGCAGCAGGTGGTTTTCACCCACATTGGGTTTCCAACTTATATCTTGTGTTCTTATGTGTTATTTCCTGTTCTGTTTTACTATTCCTGGTTACTGTTTATATGGTTTGATGCACAGATTAATGATCAACATCTGAAGAATAATTTAAATTACAAGTCTGTTGGTTATACGCTAGGTTCCTTAACTGCAGTTGTGTATATACGCGACTTTTACTAACTGAAGTAGCGTATACAAATCTGATGTAAAATGAAAAATAATTGACCTGATAATACTAATTCACCCCCCCTCTCAGTATTATTTCCAACATCCATAAGGTTCCGTCCCAAGTCTTCTTGTTTTGCAACAAAATCGCTTTGTGTCCAGAAGTCTATTATGACTTCCCACCCTACTTTTCAAAACCAGATATTAGGCCTTCCATAAGGTGGTTTTAGTGTAACTCCTTTGAAACTCAATCTCAAATAAGGAAATGCTACATCAAGATAGTAGTAGAGACCAACCCACCCATTAGGTCACTTCATGCATTTAATTGACACCCTATTTCACACCTGATATACATTGTCCACCATTGATTTATACAGTTGGACACATACAATACCTCTCATGTAATATGCATTTTATTACAAATATGAGGGAGGAACCATGAGTGCACACCCCCTCATCCTTGCTAATGCCAACACACTACCGCCCCCCCTTTCGTCGATCAGCCTATTCAAAAAATTAGCATAGCCTACAATGTCCACTGCAAATCAATAATGAAAATCATGATAGGAAATATTAGAGCCTTCACAACAACCATTAACATAATTCATTTTTTTATATTTTAAAATTATTTTCCAATGTCCAACAAATACCAATATATATCACTCTCCACCAGGGGTATTATTCCACACCAATGTTCATTGAGGCAATGGAAAATTAGAAATAATATTTTTTTAATTAGAAATATATTTTCCAATTTACGAAAAATGAAATTAATAAGCATTTTCTGAAAACTTTGGTTAGTCTAGTTACAAAATCTTCACAAACTAATATACAGTCAAAGGTACTTGACCACAAAGGAAAAATCTATAGTCCCTACAGAGGTAGGGACTAACAATACATGTTGAAGTATGCTCAAAACATTGTTTCAAAGTTTAAAGACAAAAACCAAAAAAGGGTGAAGTATTTATTAGCTCTCAAGGGAATGTTATCAAAATAATAATAAGAGTCGAAGTATAGCATTTACAAAAGTATGAAATATTTGGTGTTTTGAATAGTGTAAAGTTAACTTACCTCGAATAAATATGAATAATTATTTTTCCCTTCATAAGTAGGAATAGGACTCCCAAATACCATAAACAATAAGGAGATTCTAGAGGTAGAAAAAGAGAAATGTTAGTAAGATCCTAGTTCTCATTATCATGACAGCAATGAAAATACCCTAACAAGAGATTAAACTAGATGAAAGTGAAAACAAGGAAGAATTATGTGGGTTTACTTATAATAACAAAGAGGAATGACTCCTTATCCTAATTCATATGGTAAGTTATAAGTGGTAATGTGGGGGGTCCTCTTGTCTAAATGAGTTAGTCAACCAAATACCTGATCTGGCAACAAAATTAGAAAACTTCCCCTAAGTGTATGGGCCACATAGCAATTTGGATATTTTTATGTTTTGTCCACATGACCTAAGGGGAACCAAGAGTTCCCTTTTAGTTGGCAAAACTTTTGGATCCTAAAAAAATTCTTTTTTCACCTACAAAATCTCTTCCAATTGATGTTTCTTATCTCTATTATATAACTCCATAAACACCTTTATTTATTCATCTCTTGCTAATTTTCTCTTTAAAAATCAATACAAACTTCCTACTATAATTGATCAATTTCTTGGCTAGGATGGCACTTACTAGAGAGATCTTGGTTTTCACTTTAAATATATTGATGACTAAGGAATTACCATCCTTTATTAAGTGGTATTGGTTCACTCTCATAGTGAAGATTGCACCCCTTACATATAAGTAGGCGATTTCAAACATTAGATCACACATCAAGTGGTATAAAATATACCTCCATTTCATAAATATAGTTTTTTATTTTAGCAAATTTACTTTTACACTACTTTGTGATCCTAAGCTCTAAATCCTTATCTACCCATCCCAATGGATATGGGCGAGGATGTTCTGAACTTCTAATCCAAGCTTGATGACTAGATCTTCAGCTATGAGGTTGGCCTACAAACCAGAATCAAATAGAGCCTCCACCTTTTTCTTCTTGACTTGGATCATAATATGGGATACTTTATTCATGTCATCTTCCTTGGAATGGAGGATAGCCTTGTTCACTTCCTTCTACGTTGCAGTGTAGAAAATATCTTCATCTACATTGAATTTTCTCTCTACCTATTTTCCCGAATCTATGGATAGCATGTTCTTCTTCTTAGCATCCATCTTGTGGTTATTTGGATTCAAAGCTATGTGTAGCTTCGAATACTTTTATTTTGTGTAACCATTGATATTTCAACGGTTATTTAAGTGGCTATTTTAAACCTTTCATCAATATCTAGTGGCTTTAGTCTTCTTGTCCTTTCCTTTCTACTTCTTATTTCCCTCCTTAGATGAAAATTAGTATTTTTTTCTACTTAGAACCACTTAGTTGTCTTTCATTCTTACCAATATTCTTGAGATACTATTCTTGCACCCAAGGATTATCAGCTACCCGAGGTTTAAATAGCATCACGTGCTTCTATAAATTATTTAAAGCATCACTTTTCTCTATAAACGTCTATATGGACCATCTAGATAGTTGATTAGTACATTTAGGTTCTTGGGAGAGATACCCATTTTTCTTTAAAACTACTTAAATAGAATCAACCTCATAGGATATGCAAATATACCTATGTTTTTTTATAGAGGTGGTACTTCTCTTTCTTCCACTCATATGATCATTTTTTATTTGACATAATATACTTTTCCATTTATCAAAATAATTCCTATGAGTGTACTAGGGAGTTAAATTAAAAATCATAATAGTAATTTGACTAAATATAAATAAGAAAACTTGTACATTCCATCATAGCCATTAATCAAGATAAATTAAGCAATAGGTATTTGAAGTAAGACACGTAAAATATAAAAAGAGAAAAACATATGGTTATTTTCAAAGAACTTTAAATGATTTCATGACATTCATATCATTGAGATGTAAAGTGTAAATATAATCAAGAATTTATTCTTTAAGAAAATTCGGAAATAAAAAGACTTTTGAGCTCCATATTATCTCTCTATATAATCTTAAAAGAATAATACAAATTGATTGTTCAATATTAAATATGATGTGTGAAAAACAACACATATATTTTTTATACTTAAATGATAAAATATGAACTACATTTGTCCTATTGAAGTGTGATGGGGATCCCATGGACCATATATATAGTAAGAAAACGAAATTTGGGAAAACAAAAATAAGTCAATCAGGGATTGGCCCTACTTAAAAAAGAAGTGGACAATAAATCTAGTTGAAATTTGAGGATTTTGGAATGTTTCAATCCCTTAAGTTCAATTTCTATGTGTGATTTTGCAATAACTTTATTTTATTTTACATTTATTATTTTAATTTGTATTTTTCATGCCTCTTTATACTTGGCATGATGTGGTGTTATAGATTTGTCTTCAAAAGTAACTGGATCATGTGGGCCAACTCCTATACAATTAGTTGGCTCTCAACATTTTGTATTACTTTCAAAGTGGCCACACTAGTAACATTATCCACTTCCATTATTGTTGCATTGTCCTTTAATTTCTTAGTCATGACTAATCTTTGTTCTTGTGCTTCTTTTCCTCTCAAAGGGTAATACCTTATGTTATTTTTCCAAATGAAAATGAGGAGGATCCCAATCACCTTGATCTCTTGCACATCCTTTTTCATTCTCTATTCTTTCTTCAATAGCTTTACTATTTCTACGGATATAAGAGGAACTATTATGGGGTCAGTGGGTAGAACTGACATCATTATTGATTGTGTATTTTCCTCTCCATTCAAGCTTATATTTGTAAGCCTCTTTTTGAAGGAGAATCTTCTATGGGTGAGTGTTTGAGCTAGCTCGAGTGTCTATGTCATCATGGTAGACCTACTTATGTGTCTTACAGATCATTTTATTGGTGGTGGGTGGAAATCTTGCACCTTCATGTTTGTTTTCATTGTCATCTTCCCCTTCTGTAATTTCTTATGTTCTTTCCAAAGATTTATTATAACCAATTGAAATTAGATGTGTCGTGAAAATTTCTTCTAGGTCGAAAACCTTACAAGATCCAGTATCTTTCATTTTGAATGGATTCAAATATCTAACTACTTTGGAAAAGTAATATAATATTTGAACTGAGATATTAGCAATCTTAAAAGGAAAAGAAATGAATTGCTAATTTATTTTCTTATCAAAGAAAGAGAATTTATTTTTGCATCATCTAAATATATCTCAACAATAAAAAATATTCACAAACAAAATGTGGGAGGAATATTCCCATCGAAAGAAAATAGTATGATATGAGTGAATTCTTCTTTAAAAACATGCGCTCCTTTCCCAATAATAAAATTTAGTATTGTCTCTGTAATCCTATTTGAATCTTTTCCTATAATCATATATCCAAATTATCTAACAAAAAAGTCTTGAATATGATAAAAATGAAATGGTCCTTTATGTTCCACAACATAGGATACTAGAATTTATTTAGGTCAATGTCAAAATTAACATTCCCCTTGGGGGCGGGCTTTCAAATGTATTGCAATGAGCTAGTGCAAAAACAAGATAAGAGGTCATGTAAAACCTCATAGCTTAAGTGAAATTTGAGTGTTGATAGGATATTTCATTAGAAATAATTTAAGCCTAGTGAAAAACAACCTTCATTCATATAGACAAGTGCAACAGTACAAAATATGCCTACACATGTAGGTAGTTGGGTCTTAATCTAAAAGACATGAAAAGATCCTGATAGGTTTAACCAAAATGCTTAAGTCAATTTGAAATATATTAGCCAACTTTTCAAAAGGTTGTGCTAGAAATCCTTCATTATTTCATTTTTCCACCCTAAGAATCCAAGAATGAATCTTCCTTAAGGGATCTAAGAACTTTACTCAGAACTAGTAAGAAAAATATCCTCTTGAAAGTTTTTAGAGGCAATTATCCTAGGTACTTCCACATACTTTTACTTCAATTAGTATACGCTTAGAATCAAATCTATAAGAACACTAGAAAACTATTTTTCTCGTATCGAATACTTTAGGCATGAAACCAACTTTAGCCATGTCAGATATCCAAATTTGTAGGTAATATTTTATTCTAGGGAGAGATCATAGTACCATTTATAAGCTATGGATAATTGAAATTCTCTACTTTGTCAAGCTAATGATTTCATCATATCTCTGAAAAATGGCTCTCTCCCTTAATTTTTCATTATTTCTCAATGCTTTTGTATATGTGAGACTTAGTCATAAAAATCATGTTAGTCATCTAATGGGTAGCCATAACTCATTAATAATCTTCAATTAACCACCATTTCTTTGTGTATATCCCACCTCATAATGCATGCAATCCATTGGTAGTAATTTTTATTTGCATGTGAAGTATTTATGAGAGAGTGAGAGAGTTAGGTTTCATTTATTAGGACAATTGTCCTTATCATCTGGAATGTGCAAGATAAATGTGTCATAAATTACCTCAAAATGGAAGATGTGCCCTTTTGAAATATTAATGTGTGATGTGATATTTATGCAAGAAAACTCTCCACATCATCATCAAAGAGAATTTGTAAAATTGGATAAGTAATTTGAAAACTAAATGATGTGGAGAGAAAGATTTGTGTAGAATGCAAAATGTGGGATAGAGGAAGGTTGGTGGAACACTTTCTCTTCTTTTGCATTAGTTTACTTATGGAGAATGTAGAGGAAAGCTAGGTAAGGTGGAAAATAAAATTTTGTTCCATATCTACTTTTGCACGTCCAAAACTAAATTATAATTAGTTTATTTCTTAAGAGGAAAAGAAACACCTAAATTAATGGCTTATTTTTAAATTTGGTAGTGTATTATTGCATAGTGAGCCCTTTCTTATGTTGAAAGTAATGCCAATAGATCCATTGTTCCAATTTGCACCCAACAGGTTATAATTAGGAGTTAATCGGGGTTTTAAACATCTCCCACTTATTTATTAGGGGAATAGACTCACTACAAGAACAACATATTGTACTTGAGGTTTTTACAAAACCTCCCCAAAAAATTATCTCATATTTGTTTATAACGAAGGCAGGTAGCTAGAGGTTTTTTTACATTACCATGCCTAAATCATCCATTTGCATTAGTGAGATCCAAAAATGACCACACCAACACTTAGATAATATGGCATAAAAATAATTGTTATTATTATTAAATACTACCATACTGTTAAAATACTATTAATCAAAAAATCAAAATTTAAATTTAAAAATTATTTAATGATACACTTCAAAAGCATAACCATGTCAACACATATACAATATTAGTGCATCAAGAAATAGTAATGGTGTGTTTAATAGTACTATCACCTTATGTTTTTTTACATGTAGCCAAAAATACAATAGGGGCATTACAAAAATTACCATTAACTAGTGTGTTAATATATAATGCACCACATGGTGAAGACATTTGCTTACAAAGATAAAAAATATATATATATATTTAAAAAGGGAAAATAGCATATTGGTGTGTTTTAGTGTCCAATAATGCATCGATGTGTCCTATTGTCAAGTGCATCATATTAAGGTTAAATAAAAATCGCAGATTGGTGTGTTCAATTACCCCGGACGCATCAATACACCTTAATTTCAAGGCCACCACGCTAGGTTAAAAGAAAAAATTTACCAAACCCTATTTCATTATCGCAATTATTTTTATACTTTAAATCTCTCTCACAAGCACAAATGTTCACTCTCCTTTGATGGTTTCCCTATTTGAAATAATATATAGTGTGGCTTCCTTGGTTCAATAGCTTCAATCATTTGTTTCCTCATTATTTTCAATTTCACCATATTAAAATTTACAATTGGGATTAAATTTGGCCTTTATTATATTTTAAAAAAATCTACACAATGCACTTCATGGGCATAGCTAGCATCCATGGTGTGTCCCATGAATTTACGAGAAGCATCGTAAGCAGTGAATCTACTAGGACACCTTATTAATGCAGTAGTCTATAACGCGACTTTTTGAAAGCTTTTTCTGGCGGATTTTTCCGGTCAAAATCTGGCAGCAATTCATTGGAATCCCAAGTTTGATAGCTAGTTTCCGCACAATCAATGGCTCCCAGGGGTTTTTCAGGGTGCTGAATCCAAATATGCAGTTAAAAAACCATTTTAACTGCTAAAAATCAAGATTTAACCTCATTTCTTCCGCCGGATTCCGTCACCGGAATCTCCAAAAAGTCGCATAGACAACTCCCTTAAAAACAACTTTTTACAGATTCACTTAATGTGACATCATATATGCAATTAATACTACAACATTAAATAAATCGAACAATTAGGTGATAGTTGCATATATTTTGATCCCCGTGATTTTCAATTTAACCGATTTGTAATATAGTGGTTTTTCTAACCAATTTTTTTTTGCCTCTTCACTGAAATCTTGTTTGACATAATTAAACATGGTTGCACTAATTATTTTAGGCTCATTGGTTACATTGGCTATCGTTTTGCTCAACTGACTATCAACCAAAGAAAACTTCCCTAGCATTGTCTTATGACAATCATGGTCCCAATCATGATTACAAAGTGACCTCAAGCTCTTGGCTAGAAGCAAATCTCTGAAAAGAACATAAGCCTCAACCACATTGTCACATTGTTTGACACTACTCTTAGTCCCCAGGGGTATGTTGCTAAGTGTGTTCCTCTAACATCAAAGGGGATCCTCTTCATACCTCCCACCCCAAGGGGCAATCTCAAATCTTAGTTGAACACTTGGCAAAGAAATTTGCTACTCATCCATCTCGATTCCCAAGGAGGAACTATTATGAATCATTGGCCTATTATCATATCTTCATTAAAATGAAGAAAGCACACCATATTTATTTATTTTCCTACATCATATGTTTTAATTTTAATTTAAAAAATTATTTTACACATAAGTTAATCATTTTCTTTATTCAATAATATTATTTATTCATTGATAATAAAAAATATCCCTCACACTTACCATTAATGAGATTGTTAAAATATTATATTTTTTGGGTGGGCTAGAGTGAGGTTGCAACTTACAAGTGTACTCATTTAAGATTTCACAAGGCACAAAGCTAATAAAACAATATTTATAAGCTCAAAGTCATTACAACAATAATCATCTTGTTTTTAGTGGGGATTTGAACCAAGGTGGGGGAGATAATAGTCATTTCATACAATCACCTAAAAAAACTTCAATTAACATGCATACATTTATTAATTATATTATTTCAAATATAAAATATTAATTAAAAAATACATCTTAAACTTAAAGAAAAAGAAAATAATATAATATTTTAAACTCACAACAATGGTTGATATTATCTAGGAAAGGTCAACTTTAATATACATATAATTATTTCTATATTGGATATACATAAATAGATTGACACCCCTATGTCTAAATTTTGGCCCTGTTAACATAACAATTAATACAAACAAATATGCCTCTCACAATCTTAAAATAAATTATAATTTCTAATTTTAACTATTACTATATATTTTATTTTATCTTTTTTATTTTTTTTGTAAATAGAAAGTTTTATTAATTTAGAAAAGTATTACATCTTGATGCGCTTCTCTTTAAACAACCACTAACCTCATTCCTACCAGAGTTGTTGGCCAAGTGGTATATGCAAAAAATAGTTGACAAAAAAAAAATATTTGACCAAACACAAATTTCCCACAAAGACCAAAGTACCCAAGGATCCAAATGCACCCAACTGTGATTCTCTATTTGCCATATTTTTGGCATTCTAGTCCTTTGGACCGTTACCATGCTGTTTGCATAATGCCTCATGTACATGGGTTTTTGTATGAGCCATTCTTCCCTCAAGATGATCTAAACTTTCTTACAACCCCTTTTACCCCCCACATAGGGAGGCCATTTAGTCCAGCATCTTCCACTGGTTGTGCTAGAGGTCATTCATGAAGGCAATGTCCTCAGTTTTGTCGTTGTGGAAGACTTGAGGCAATTGCTCCATAAGAACTGTAACCGGGTGAACTTGCACCTCCAAGAAATCGAAAGGTGGTTGTAAGAGCACATACCCTAACAACTCGTCTTTCAGTTGTTCCACTTCCTCCCCAAAGTCTTATTTCTCCCTGTAATGGACTTCCCCCTAGCCTCTTGGTCCAAAACCCTCTTGAATCTTCCTCGTTACTTTTGCATGTCGTGGCTCTTGATCTCTTCACCACTCGCACACTACAGATCGAACTCCAATACACCACCTCTAGCAAAAATGAGTTTATAGCCACCCTTGCTTTCCACGTCGGTTGCCACACCTACAACACTCACTGACTCCCCAAGCCTGGTAAGGGGTTGGTCAATGCACAACCACTCAAGTAAGTCAGGCCCTTTCCACCTCACACTAAAGTCAACCCGCCACCCTTTGATCCAGCAAAACACAATGTTACATTCGCCTTCCTCTAGAGCGTGGTTCAAAGGTCAACCCCTTCGCTTTCCTAACTTTCCAGAATTCCTAAGTATGGGCCCACTCTTATTCACCACGCATCAGGGCCAAGCGCTTGCAGAGCCACGACTTCCACCTCCAAAATTCACCCTCATTAGCCCCTACCAGATACCACAACACTCAATAGAAAATCGATAAGGGAAATACCAAATTTACAAACACAAAAGGTTGATAAGAAATACTTGAACCCTAAGAGATAAGGGTCTCTCATTTCCAGTGCTAGAGCAACGAGTATTTTGTCTCCATCTTTGCCTAACGTGTAAGGGACAGGGTCCCAAACTATGAACTTGAACCAACAATCTTGTGCATAATAGAAATCTAAAGTTGTTGCGGCCAGGGAGGTAGGGTGTGGTTTTCCAAGCAGCCACCCTGCAAACCATAAACCTGATTAACCAGCGACATCATTTCACCCATTCCCAAAAACCAAATGCTTTTGTTTACCACGATAAAGATGAACCAAATAGCCACAATGTTAATTTTTCTTAGGGATTTATTGTTCTTTTCTTAGATAATTGCATTTCTCTGTTTATGTATTAAATTCACCCCACACCATCTTATCATTATTCAACAACATATGCAATTCTATAGAAATAACAATAACATCATTACTGCAACGTAACATAAAGGAACAATAGAAGAAAAAAAAGTCACACATAGAGACACCGGGATTAGATGGAGACTAGGGCAAGACCCACTACGGGGAAAACCCTTTCAAATTCTTCTTTTAAATTGTCATTGGATGTTTCAACAAAGACAAAGTGCAATGATCCATATCTTCAACCACAAAACTATCTAATAAAATCAACTGTACAACACCTAAGAGATGAACCCAACAATGTTAATAATCAAAACCCTAATTTAGAAGCTTGCGGTCAACTGTCAATGTCTACGGTCAACTGAAAAATCAAACCCTAGTTTCCAATTGCATGCAAAGAGTGTACATGTGTGTGGTTGAAACCCTCCAACCACACTCATGAGCATGCATGCAACCAAAAAATGTGTGTGTCATAACCAGAATCCTAGATCTCACATGCGAACTTCGGACATTACAATTTCAGAGCTGTATGAACCAATCTCTATGAACCACCTCAAACCTGTGTGAGCCAAAACAAAGAAATAAGAATGATCATGATGATGTCCAAATGAGGGTCACTTGACTTGTATTTATAAACATCTAAGGGTGTCCAAATTCTCTTTTGGGCCGACTTGACCTTTTGTGCACATGTGGGATTCAATTCAAAAATACACTTTCCCTTATCCAATTCAAGTGCTTCAAAAGTTAAAATTGGTCCCCTCAAAAAGAGGAATCTAGTCCCATTATTGGAATTTATCACCGAGCTGCCAAATTAACATTCCCTTTCATCTAGAGAGAAATTTCAACCACATCATGTAATCATCGCATGTAACCTATCATCAAATCATATACTGTCTCAAGTATCTAATCATCAAATATCGTTATTTCTCATCTATGCTCATTTATGTTTATCCTTTCTTATATATTGCTTGCCTCTTCTCATATGTTGAACACCCTCGAATCTAAAAGAAGAAGAATTTGACATCGAAGAGGAGCTTAAGCTACTACCCTCAATTCACATCAATCATATTAGAGGGCTTATCTCAATCCAGAACGACATCAAGGAGCACATCTCAACCTAAAACCACATTGGAGATCTCAGTCTCAACCCATAATCCAATGAAAATGAGGAAGGTCCTATGGGACATTCTCACCCCAAGTCATCTCATAAGGAGCAAACATCTTCCACCCTATGTCGAGCAATATGAGTCATCGCATAGGGGAGAAAACATCTTCCACCTTATGTTAATCAATATATCATCCATCGTATTTCTTGTTGATCTTCCCAACAAGAACCCTCAAGATTCATGTGGTAGAACATTTGCATCGTAATTAGCTTGGGTGAGATACCCACTTACCAATGGTAAGTATGACACACCCCAAGCTCTCTCTCAACCCATTGGCCAGATGGGGAGCGACAATCCCAACAAGCTCGACTTGTGGGTATGATGCCAACTGGGGTATACTTTGCATAGACCAAGATAGGGGAGAAACATACTCTGCCCTATTGGTAATAGATAGGGGTGATACCCTGTTGTCCAGAGATCCCTCAACCCTAAGAGCCCTCCATCTCAATTCCACACCCTAGGAACTCAGACAGGGGGGAAGAGTCGGCTCAGTGTCCTCGATCAACTCTACTTTCTATATATCATAAACATATCAACATGCTCATATCCATTACTTTCTTACTGAAAAGTTCAATCATAAGGCCTCATACATTACCCAAAGCTACAGTTATTTGTTTTCTTGTTCATTCAGGACATCAAATCAAATATCATATTGGAACGAATACATGACATAAAATGATACCTTGTTCATCTTCCCTCTCATGGAGGTATCAATCGCAAGACTAAGCTTGTCTCATATAGCAACACTATCTCAATCTATGAAGATATCTCAATCATAGCTATATATGGGAGTCTCTACCAATCATATCCCGCTATTTATTATCGCAATGTATCACTATCACATCTAGAATTAGTTCAAAATAACTTTCCAAAGAGTTTCTTCAACCTGCCTCACAACTAGCCATGCTAACAACACCGTACTCAACCTCAGTCATGATTAAAACTATAGACTTCTCATCCAAAATATCATGGCATATCTCATACTAAAGAAACACCCAAATGTGATAATCTTGTCAATAACGATCCCAAACAACACCAGTACATCCATGCAGTCATATATCATAGGAAGAATATCTCAGACCAAAAATTGATCATCCCATGCAAATATCTTAAAGGGTGCTTGTTGGAAACCCAATGTGTATGAAGTTGCTCAATCATGAATTGACTTAATTTGTTCTTTGCAAAACAAATATTTAGATAGAACATCGATAATTTAATAAACTGTTGTTTTCCAAGTCAAGTTCAACAATAACTCTACATAACTTAATTCCATTAAGGTGTCCAAAGATTTGCATTCCCACTTTCCAAAATTTCTTTAATAACTTCATGATATGTTTCCCTTTTTATCATGCTAAGTTCTTCATTTCAAACTTTAGAGGCAAACTTCCTCTTCCTTTGATCATCAGAGGCTCGTTACCTGTCAAGAATAGATCATCAAAATATAAAACCAAAATCAAAGGCATACCTTGGACCACTTTGAAGTAGAGGTTTGGATCGACACATCTTTCAGGCTTTACTAGGTAGTTGTCAATGCAGACATACCAGGATCAGGGAGCTTGCTTCATACAATGCTTTTTGCACACATAATACATGAACAAATCAATATGCTTAGCCTCACACAAACCAATATTGTGTAGTCAAATCAACTAAGTAGCTTATCAAGCCTTAGATGCAAAACCAAAACTAATATCAAGTCCATAAAAGTTCCCACCAGTATCACTATTAAACTTTTTAATCCAAGTCCCCAAGTAGAACTCACATCCAAGTAATAGGTTACAACCTTATCTATTTGACCTGTCAACAATTGTTGTTTATAATATCAAGCCAGATTTCATCAAGTCATCCTTATGATCATCATTTATGTTCCTATATGCGAATGCATACACCAAGAATAAGTCATATAAGTTCTATCCATTCATAGTGAGATCATTGCATAATGAGTCATAACTATTTACTCTTCAACCAATGTGCCAAATTCCAACGATGACAATACAAAATCAATTATGCGACATAGAACAATTATTTCACATCAAGGCAAATTACCATTATCAAGAACCAAATATGGTAAAAAACCTAATTCATTATCATTGTGACTTCAATTAATCCATAAGACAAAACATATTTATGAATTGTTAAGCATCATGTCAAAATTCCAATACTGCTCATCTATATTAAACCAATAAGGTAAATCTTGTCAAACCCTTGTAATTGTTATCAAATGCTAACATATACTAACTTCAATGATCGAATCAAAATAACATACTAAAATGCAAATACTAGTCCCCTAGAGACATAAGTTTAGTCAAGACATTGACATTCTATATACTAAGTCAAACATTCAAACTTCCTTTCTCATATGACTTTCTATTGTTTGCTCCATATTTGTAGGAATAGCATAGTCCTGGTGCACTCCTGATCTCATGCACAAGGTTGTATTTTTTGTGTCCTACAATCATAATTTCACCCATAGGCCCTCTTTCGTGTGGTTGAGAGGCTTACAACCAAATCCTTAAGTCTTCTACCATGTGTTTGGGCCTTAGACTAAGACAACCCTTCTATGCTAAAATCAGAACCTGAAAAAACCTTATTCCACAACATCAAATGTTTATTCATGTCTAAAATCCTTCCTCCAATAGACAGGTGTCTTCTTTTCAAATAATAATAGGTGTTAAAATCTCATGAAAAGTTTCTCCCTCTAAATGGGAAGCCAATTCAGTCATCATCATTCAAAACATCAACTTGTCTATCATAATATTGTCATGCATCATTAGAACCGTTAGGTCATGAAATCAAACTATATTGGATTATTATCATAGTCATAACATATTAAAATTAGCTACATATGAATGTGGCCTCAAACTTTCATCAAGGGTTAGTCTCATATATCATACTCCAAGGATCACAATATTATTCAACCATCAAGTTGGGGCATCCAATTTTACCATATTAACAAAATTACTATGCTTATCAAAACCTAATCAATGTCAACAAGAAGATCTTGAATATCAATTTTATTGTTACGCTTTTATCATTAGGGTTATCATGATTATCACAATAATTATGAATAGTATCAAGTTACCATATATCAAAAATCAATGTTTGTAGGTAGCTTTACCATGACTTAATTGAATGTAAGATACTTGTCCAATACTAAGTGCACCAACTCATCATATGTACCATGAATCAAACTTACTTTCATATGCATATACGAGTCATTCATGAAGGTGATATTCCCATCATACCTTAGGGCTTACATTGCCATCCAATATTGTAGCTGAAACAATATACTATACATACCTTATAAAATTCATATACCTTTTCACTTTGTATCACTTGTCATGGGAAACTGTAGCTCTTCTCTTCTTGCACTAGCTATCTTTTCTTGCACCTTGGATGATCCTAAATAATTATACACTTGTCACATCTCTTAAGGAGGTTAGAAGTATTAAAATACTCAAATATACATGCAAGAAGTATAATCAATGATCAAATCAATAAATCTAAACAAAAGTAAAGACATAAAGAAGTAACATAAATCGAAAAAGTACTTATCTTCAATGAGAGGTGATCATCTCCCTCTTGAACCAACCTTCAAGAGACATGACCATCCATTGTCCATATACCATTGTTTCCTTCATTATATTTCAACTAACTTCATCAACAATAGGACTAATTGAGACTATCCCATCTAGTGCTACATGAAACCTTTCACAAGTGCTAGATCATATTCACACTAATCATGCTAGGGTTTCTCGATTTCATATCTCAAATAGTTTTCATAATCTTGGTTTCCTCTAACCCTAACCTTATAATATCCATCAAACCTTAATAGCCAAATTTCCTAAGGTTTCCTTCAAACATTAGCATTATTTTAGGTGACCACCAACTTCTCTTGCTTTCAAAAAAGGTGCCTTCATAAGGGTGTTCTTAATGACTTTTCTTCAGCCCAACTATGATACCATGTTAATTTTTCTTAGGGATTTATTTCTCTTTTCTTAGGTAATTATATTTCTTCATTTATGTATTAAATTCTCCCCACAACATCTTATCATTATTCAACAACATATGCAATTCTATAGAAATAACAATAACATCATCAATGCAACAAAACATAAAGGAACAATAGAAGAAAAACATTCACACATAGAGACACCAGGATTGGCCAGAGACCACGCAAAACCCAATACGGGGAAAACCCTTTCAAACTCTTCTTCTTATTAGATTGTCATTGAATGTTTCAGTAAAGAGAGAGAGTACATTGTTCTTTGCAACTCTAATGGATTCTTATTTAAATGAAGTTTCTTCTAGATCTTATTCCTCCACCCATTTCACATCATCTATATTTTGACCCACATCTTCGACAGTAGAGGCTCCGATAACTAGCATTGAAGGTTCAGTAGGCTAAGAAGTTGTTCTATTTTGCATGAAATGAATCTAAGGCTCTGTCTGTGAAAGTAAAAAGTTTAGCCTTTGTTGTTTCCTTTTAGCTTTTATAATCTATTCCTCACACTTCAAAGCTTCCACTACATCCCTCTCTCACTTTTTCCAGATTTCATCCTGTTCTTTCTCTGCTTTTTTCCAAAATAGTAGTATATCTTGAGCTAATTTCCTTGTGCGCATTGATGCAACCTTCATCAACTTCAAGGACCATGCAAATCTAGCCTTAACCTCCTTTTGTAAATATTCTGCAAATGTTTCAGCATCATTTGATTGTTTTCTGTGATATAATGAGAAATCTTTATGGTGTTTTGGCAAGTTCCTTTTGACAATGGTGGCCCAGTTCTTTGCAATTTTCTATGTATCCTCCCTTTCAACCATAGATGGATCTTTTTATATGGGATGCTTATTTGATAGCTTGCATTCAATAATCGCATAGCTACACCCTTTCTCCAAGACCTTCACATAACAAACTTGTAATTTTCTTGTTTCAGACATAATCAACCTTTGAATGTATAATGATTCCTGCTTCGTTGGAAATGCTTCCAAATCATAATCAAATACTTACATACAAAATTTTTGGCTTGAGTCACATGACGATGATAGAAATTTCAATCCACCCTAAAGAGTCTCATACGTTTTGGAAGGTTTTCCCATTTTAGCACAATTATGATGTTTAATCCTTTTATTAACAACCATCATGACAGACAAAGATCTCAAATCTAGCATACCTTCAAAAAAAATCTCCTCTATTTGAACATATGTAATGTTTGGCAAGTTAAGAGATGGTGCTAATTTTTCATAAACTGGTGGAATTTTAAAATCAACTTCCTCTTCTATATCCAATAAACCAGATGTTGATGCATAAGGACCATGTTCAGGAGCAATATCAAGATGGTTGTAATTCCCCAGATTCTGGGCCGTATCATCTATATGAGGACCTGAAAAAGTAGGAACATATAATCCATGTGGTGTCCTCTCATCTTCTAGAACCATCTTAGAACCATGACTTAATTTCTGACTCTTCCCATTTGAAGTACGCTTTACAGTGGAGGAACCTATGCGGGCAGCAATTGCTGCAACTACTTTCAACTGATTGGCTTTCTTGAACTTTAGTGCATGTTCCCTGAACATGTTTCGATAATATTCCTCTAGTATGTGCTTCTCAAAGTCATCATAATCTTCAACATTTCTATTTGCATCTTTCTATGCATATGAGTTATAACCAACATCTGGTTCAACATGGTACAATTTTCTTTTTAAAGCCATCTTTGATGGTAAATATGATGGCCTCTCAACCCTACCACCATTTATTTTTGCAAGCACTGTGTCATAACCGTTAATTCCATTACTCTCATCTTGACTACTATTAGTGTAATTATCTTAATCATCATCATTATCTTGTGGTACCTCATAATTCCATATAGAATCTAGGTTAAATAGTTTTGAATATGAATAATTAATTTTAGCTAGATGGTAGACATTGGTATAAGGTGTCTTGTGCTCCATCATGATATTGGGCCAAAAGAAATTGTTATCACCTACAGGAGTAGTGATTATACTTGTGCCCTTTGACAAGGTGCCTACATGATAATTTGTCACTGAAATGCTCCAAAATTAACTAGTAGGGGGTGTGTATTTTTTTTGGGAATCGAACCATCAACTAGCGGGTAGTTAATACCCCAGGTGCCCCATGGCTGCTTACACTAGAATAAACCTACGAAGCTTATCAGGATGGTGGAGAAATCTAGGTTTTGAGGCTATGCGGGAGTTTGGAGTAGGTCATATATTCTTCTACCATATTTCCAATGCTCTGCCGCTTGCTTGCTTCCTGTTTATTCTGAGTTACCAGTTACCCTATGTGAACGCCAACTTTATCAAACACGATCATCGTTGTTCTTCTTGTTAGCCTCACTAGAAAAAGGCCCAAAATTGGATCCATATATGCTCTTAAAGTTTCTAATTTTTCTTAAAAATCATCTCAAGGGATCCAAAAATGCTCTTGAAACCTTCAACGCTTGCTCAAAATCATCCAAAGGTCAAAATCAGCGCAAGATGAGAGCCCTTGGAAGGGCATAAATACACTATCAGGAGGTAAAAAACCAAACAAAATAATGAAAATCAAGTATCACAGGCTTAAACAGAGGAATGAATGTTGAAAATTGGCAACAAGAAATTGCTAAAAATAGAAGTGCTAAAAATAGCAGTTTGGATATCATTGCTGGATTGGGCAACAGGGAATGAAAAATGGAAGTGTTAAAGTTAGAAGTTATATTTTTAGCAGTTCAAGTTGGATTCCTATTTTTAGACAATCCCTGGTCTAAAATAGGAAGTAAAATTCGAATTTGGTCTTACCAGTAGTTTGAATATTAATTAATTAATTCTCCATGAGTTAATTAGTTAAGGAAAATCAAACTTGAAGTCTTTGTGAGAACATG
>APFE031510262.1:0-22001 GCA_000404065.3 Pinus taeda | reverse complement strand
ATAACTGAGTATTCTCTCATGGATAACTAATGCATGGCAGTTCAGGTAGAGACCCAGTTGAGATCAGAGAAGGGACAGTGTACTATCAATTGGATGAATATTTTTCCTATAAAGGAAGCTCATCCATGATGAGGATTCATCTCCTTCAGGTTTGTGCAATTATTTTAGAGGTCAGTGTTGTGTGTGAGGTGAGAATCACACAAGTTGCAGCTAGAGGACCTAGGAAAAACTGTGCATAGAAATAGGAGGCTTGGAGGGTAGAGGAGAAGGTTTGTGAGAAGCCTTTGACTATCTATGAGCAGCAAAGGGATTGTACTAAGAGCTGGATAGCTTTCAAGCTAAGGCTTTGTGTAATCCGGACATATTTCCACTTGTATGATAATACAAAGATGGGGTTTTAGGCTGGTGCTTTCCCCTAGTTATATCTTCTATGTTATGTGTGTTTGATTTCTCCATATCAGTTATATGTGTTCTTATTGATGTTGTTCATGTTCAATTAAGCTTCCGCTAAATTGGTTGTAGAAGTAGATCTAGTATTATGCTTTAGTACATTGCATAAATCAGTTTGATCTGCAGGTGAAATTTCTACATGATATCAGTGAGCTAGCTAATTTGTAGAAAAATTCTACAATGAACAGTAACCGTTAGATCTAGCCGATCAACTGTCTAGATCTGATCGGTAGAAATCGGCACGGGCCCAAGGGAACTTGCGATGGCGATTGCTGATTGCAATCGGGGATTACTATGAGCGCTAACCATAGACCTCTGGCTCGGCGGATCGCATCGTTATATCACATCAACACTATACCATGGGCGGGGCCTATGCACAGGCATATGTGTGACCCGATGACCGGACCCGACAACATTATATATGAGATTTCATAAATTTTGAAGTCCGCATGAAGGCCCGTTTTAAATGCATTTTAATGTATTTCGTTATATAACAAAATACAAAGGGGAACACGGCAGCGCTGATTGCGATGAAGCCTGGACCCGAAAGGGTTTGGGAATGAAAATGTATAATCTCTCAAATCTGACAAAGCCAATTTTCAATGTATTTTGTGTGTTTTTGTTGTTTCAACGAAATAAAAAGGAACATTGTGGCAGTGTGATAGTGATGAAACACGGACCAGATGGGTTTTCGGAATGAAATTGTATAATCTTTCAAATCCTCCAAAGCCCATTTTCAATGTATTTTGTGTGTTTTTGTTGTTTAAACGAAATACAAGGAACCTTGGGGCAGTGCGATAGCGATGAAACCTGGACCTGATGGGTTTCCGGAATGAAATTGTATAATCTTTCAAATCCGCCAAAGCCCATTTTCAATGTATTTTGTGTGTTTTCATTGTTTAAACGGAATAAAAAGGAACCTTGGGGCAGTGCGATAGCAATGAAACCCGAACCCGATGGGTTTCCGGAATGAAATTGTATAATCTTTCAAATCCGCCAAAGCTGTTTTTCTTGTTTTTCAGTATTTTTCATGTATTTCCAAAATACACGGAGAAGGTGGGATTTTTATAGTAATGTTGTGTTTTCTATTCATAAAAAAAAAACAGTCACTGTCCACATTTTAAAGGGATTTCATAGGCCCGAAGAGCCATTCCACCATAGAGTAGAGGCCGAATCAACGACAAAGCAGTCATGGAGCAGGCAGCGCAACTAGCCCAAAACAAAAATATCATGGAGTAGCACAGTGCATCAATAGCCCAACACAACTCATCAAAACAAACATTATGGGGCATCTCTGGCACGAGAGAGCTCCCAGACAGTGCAACAAACTATCCAAAATATCTGAATGCGGCTATTCTTCTGTCAGAAGAAGAAACCTTTGATCCATGCTTGCCTATTCAGGGAATCAATCAGTTAACAAGACAAATCAGACAGATTAAGACTCTGAGCCTTTGAGAGCTTAGGAGCATTGCAAAAGGCCTATAAAAGGCTGAAAACTAGATGTAACAGGGGTTCAACTTCTGGAGATTGTTCCTCCGCTATTCCTTCAAGCTTCTCATCTTCATTTCTAGCAATATAAGCTTCTTTTGTTATTATATGTTCAATGTCCATTCTCTTTGTTGTTCTATGCTTGCACTTGAATAGGTTATTCAGGTTTTCTGCTATGTCTAATGCTAGATAACTATCATCTTATCTCTGCATTGATAAATTAGATTTGCAAGTCTCATTTACTTCTTGGAGCTGGCTATTCATATGTGTTTATGTATGTATTCTGTTGGTACAGTCAGTTTTCTCCATCTATCCATTAAATCTATAAATTATTGAGCATTAGTGGTCTAAAGCCTTGTATTGGTGAGAGTATTCATGCATGTCTTGAGTGATAATAGATTTGAAATGGTCATCTAACTTGATCCAAACCATCATCCATTCCAATAGTTCTGAGAAAAATATTGAAGATTATATGTTACCAGGTATCTCTGAGCTGCAACCTAGGAGAGTTTCTTGGAGTGATAGCATAATTGGCGCCGTTGATGGGGAGAGGAAACTGAAGCTCAGCTTCCCTAGGAAACGACACAGATCCAGCTTTGATGATAGACAAAGTCTGGGTACATTTTTTGTTGTAATCATCTATTAGCGACTCTATTGGAGGCCAAACCTCTTGGCGACTCCACATCATAGTTTTGGCTCAGTTTGTGAGGCATACTCGGAGAAATCCTTAGGAGCTACAAGTTGACCCAGTACCTAACCCTGAAAAAATAATCAAAGAGAGAAAGGTATTGCAGAAAGGAGCATCAGGTTCAGGTAAACCTAAAAAATCTCCTATATCTCTTCAAGAAATTCATGTAATAAAACAAATATATGTTGAGAGTATAGCTTCTAATACTAGCAACGAAGAAAAACTCAGAGATTCATAAAGCTCCTTATTCTTAAAGTTTTCTTTTTGTTGTATGCCCAAAGGAAACCTCATCTCCTATCCATCATACTCCTTTAGTCTTATCAGTCACTCCTCAGCCCTCTATCATTTAGACTGCTAGTACTCTTTTAGCCACCACAGCTAGGGCAAGTCCACAAGAACCTACCAAAATGGAATGAATCATAGTTGCTAGGTATGGACCTCTAATACTACCCACTCCTTTGAATGCCATGCCTACTGGAGAATATCAGAAATATAGGCCTAAGTTCATTGGGACTAAAGGTGTTACTACTGAAGAATATCTTGAGTCATTCTATAGCTATGCTGATAATCTGGACATTTGTGAAGATGATGTGTGGATGAGAGTCTTTGTCCAAAGCCTAGATGGAGAGGCTAGAAAATGGTTCAGAGAACTAACCCCAAGATCTATAGTAGATATTGAAGCTTTAGATGATGCATTCCTAAAGCATTGGGGGGATAAGAAGGACCTCCTCTACTACCACACTAAGTTTGGGAGCTTAAAGAGGGAAAATGGTGAGTTGTTGTTTGATTTTAATAAGATGTTTAATCGTATGTACAACAAGATACCAGCTGAAGTAAAACCCACTACTATCACTACTAAACTCACCTATGCCAGTGCTTTTGATTCTGACTTTTGCTTACTGTTGAGAGAGAGGCGATGTGCTACTTTGGTTGACATGAAGGATGCAACCTTGGAAGTGGAATCAAACATCATGGCTGCAGAGAAGTTCAAGGGAAATTTTGATAGAAGAAGACAGAGGGGTGAGTCTTCATCATCCTCCAATCCTAAGATAAATAAAATGACAAAAATGATTGAGTCATTAGCCTCTGAAGTTTCCAAATTAAAGGTTGAGCAACACCTAGGGAAAGGAAGAGTGACTAATACCTTTGCTCCTAGAAATCCAAATCTAAATCCATATAGAAGAACTAATAAGCAGTTGCAGATTTTGCAAAGAAACAAAGATGCCAATGAAGACCAAAGGGTGAAGGCTCCTTTTCAAAATGCAGTCATGGAAGAAGAGCAACTTGAAGAAGATGATGAGATCCATTGTCTGGAAGACAAAGGCAATGCTTCCTTTTTGACCTCAGTTTCCTATGAAAAGTCATTATTCAATGACCAGATCAACCAAGAATGGGATGGTGAAGCTATTCTACAAACTGTAGATCAACAAAGATATAATTTGAGGACAAAGGTAAATAATGCCAAGGAAACTCCTGTTCAAAGAGTTGTTGTCCCTGCAATACAACAAGCTAATAAGCAAAAGCAACTGGCAGTTGATCCCATCATCCTGAAAGCTCTAGCTCATGAGGTAAGAGGCCTTGACAAGTCTCCTTCTCATTTTAGTTTTCAATCAAAAATTTAGAAGCTAAGAATACATATGCCTCTGATTGAACTAGTGAAGAATGAGTCCTTCAAAAGATCCATCCTCGAGGCCCTTGAGCCTAAAGCCATCCAAGCCTCCACTGACTATGTAGATCTGCAAGATGACAAGCCAGCGGTTATTCTTAGCCCAATGATTGAAAATTGTGAAGACAACTCCCATCATTCTATGTCTCTCTGACTATTCATGAAAAAATCCTTCACAACTGCCTTTTGGACACTGGAGCCAGCCATAATCTAATGCCCAAGGCTGCCATGGATGAGTTGGGTTTGGACATCACCAAGCCTATTCATGACCTGTTTTATTTTGACTTTAGAAAAGTGAAATGCCTAGGGTTAATCAAGGACCTAGCCATCACTTTGTCTTAGCTACCTATGAAAAGCATGATGATGGATATTGTGGTAGCAGATGTACCCCCCAAGTTTGGCATGTTACTTTCTAGAGGTTGGATCAAGAAATTAGATGGATCCTTACAAAATGATCTGTCTTATGCTACTATCCCAGTTTTCGGAGGTGAGAGAAAGAGATTATACAGAGAGGCGCAGTTGGCTTATATCATCAGCAATGAAAATAAGAATCCCAGTTTGCCTCCACGCAGCTAAAAAAACCAGTTTTCCAAATCGCTAAGGAAGAAAGCCCACAGATTTGGGACATGTTCTTTGATGGAGATTGCTCTAAGGATGCTGCTGGGGCAGGTGTAGTCCTTCTGTCCCCCACATAGGAATACATTCATTTATCTTTCAAATTAACCTTTCAGGTCACAAATAACATAGCAAAATACGAAGCTTTGATTTTTGGCTTAAGTGTTGCTAAAGAAATGGGTATAAAAGGCCTGAAAGTGTTTGAAGATGCAAACCTCATCATTCAGCAGGTCAATAAAGCATTCCAAGAAAAGCATCCAAGGTTGAAAGCATATAGAGATGAGGTATGGAGGCTCAAGGATTCTTTTAATAATTTTAGCATTTCTTATATTCCGAGAATGAAGAACTAGCTTGCCGACTCCCTTGCTGTGTCTGCTAGCACGTTTATTCCTCCTTTTCCTCCTAAATTGACATATGAAGTTCAGGTAAAATATAGACCGTCTATGCCTGATAATGCCAAATATTGGAGAGTTTTTAAAGACGATGAAGAAATTAACAGGTTTTTACAAGTCATTAAGGAATTTGTTGAAACGCACATCGACCAAGAAAATGAAACCATGGAAGAACGTGGCCAGTCCAAGCTAAAAAACGAGGTAGGTCGAGGAAGCATCTTCCAGCTGCCTAGTAATCATTTACCAAAAGGATTGGTGACTCTAGAGAAATTGTTCAACCATAATGATGTGCATTATAAGCCTGCCAAAACAGAAAATGAGTCTGTTGTTTGTAAACATAATATAGGGAGCCCATCCCATTCGAAATACATCAATCTATCCACTCATTTGTCTTCTGCCCAGAATTCTGAGTATTGCACCCTCATGAAACAATTCAATGATATTTTTTCCTGGGAATACAATGATCTTAAAACCTATGTACAAACATCATTCAACACAAGATTCCATTGGAAAAGAACACTACCCCTTTTAAGCAGAAATTAAGACCTATCAACCCTCAATTATTGCCTTTGAGTGAGAAAGAGATCAAGAAGCTGTTGGATGCAAAAATCATAGTTCCCCTAAGGTATTTAAAATGGATAGATAACCTTGTGGTAGTGAGAAAGAAAAATGGAGAAATAAGGCTTTGTGTTGACTTCAGAAATCTGAACAAGTGCTCTAGAAAAGATAACTACCACCTGCCTAAGATGGAACACTTGTTGCAAAGAGTTTCAGGGGCCCGAGTCATGTCTTTCTTAGATGGATTTTCAGGTTACAATCAGGTCATTGTACATCCAGAAGATTAGGAAAAGACCGCCTTCACTACTCCTTGGGGCATTTTCATGTACTCCAAGATGCCTTTCGGATTGATGAATGTTGGGGCTACTTTTAAGAGGGTTATGGACAAAGCCTTCCTGGGAGAGAAGGACAAGTTTGTTATTATTTATCTTGATGACATAATAGTCTTGTCCAGTAGCCACAAAGACCATTTACAACATTTGAAGAAGGTCTTCCTAAAGTGCAAACAGTTTGGAATTCCAGTGAACCCAAAGAAGTCACAATTTTCTCTAGAAGAAGGCAAACTTCTGGGACATATTTTTTTTGCTGAAGGTGTGAACATTGATCCAGCAAGGGTTCAAGCCATTCAGACATTGTCCATCCCAAGGTCAAAAAAGGATATTCAATCCTTCCTGGGCAAAATTAACTTTGTAAGGAGGTTCATTCCAAACTTCGTAGAGCTTGTAAAGCACATCACTTCCATGCTGAAGAAAGGATCATAAAAAAAATGGACAGATGCTTCAAGAAGTTCTTTTGAAGCCATCAAGCAATCCATCATGGAAGATCCCACTTTAATCAACCTAGATTACACTAAGGAGTTTTGTATCTTCTCTTTTGCCTCTTATGATACACTTGCAGCAGTTCTCTTGCAGAAAAAAGATGAAGGCATAGAGCACCCTGTGGCCTTTTTTAGCAAAACTTTAAGGGATGCTGAACTAACGCATGACCTTATTGAAAAACAAGCTTATGCTCTCATAAAACCTTTAAAGGCATTCAGAATTTATATTCTTCATTCCAAAGTAGTTGCATATGTACCTTCAGCCTCAGTAAAAGATGTCTTAACTCAACTAGATATTGATGGAAAGAGAGCTAACTGGATTGCAAAATTCATATAGTTTAACATGGAGGTGAAGCCCACTAAGCTTGTCAAAGGCCAGGGCTTGGCTAAACTTATGGCTGAAGAAAATTGCAGCTTGTTAGACATAAATTGCATCGGTCTAAATTCAGATGATGAGCAGATAGAGGGATCAACAGAAGAACAAAATCAAAATCAGTCTCTGGTTGAAAATCTAGCCACCTGTGAATGGTATTCTAGCATAGTTCATTTCTTACAGAAGCTAGAAGTCCCTCTAGGGCTTAGCTCAAGTCAAGCCCGGGCCATTAAACTCAGATCAACCAAATTTTGCATTAATAAAAATCTGCTTTATTGGAAAGACCCATTAGGAATCCTCTTGAGATGTCTAGATAAAGAACAACCTGTGGAAGTCATACACCAGTTCCATTCTAGCATCTGTGGAGGGCATCATTATTGGAAAACCACAACCCGCAAAATCTTGAGGGCTGGATATTATTGGCCTACTCTATTCTCTGATGTGTTTTCTTTTGTGAAAGCTTGTGATAAGTGTCAGAGGTTTGCAGGAAGACACCAGCTAAAATCTTTGCTCTTGAAGCCAGTACATGTCAATGGTCCCTTCCAGTAGTGGGGCTTAGACTTTAAAGGTGAGATCAACCCACATTCTAGTGGCCAACACAAATGGATCTTAGTAGCCACTGATTATTTCACCAAGTGGATTGAGGCTATACCCACTAAGAATGCAAATCATCAAGTTGTCATAAAGTTCTTGAATGAGAATGTTTTCACTAGATTTGGTTGCCCAACCAAACTAGTCACTGATAATGCAACAACTTTCAAGGCAAAAGAATTGGTGGACATGACTGAATCCATGGGCATTCAAGTGGTGCATTCTACTTCTTATTATCCTCAAGGCAATGGCCTGGAAAAATCATCTAACAAGATTCTAGTAAGGGTCATCAAAAAACTGTTAGAGGACAACAAAAAGAGCTAGGATTCCAAGTTGAAGTTTGCACTATGGGCTGATAGAGTTACCATCAAAAATTCCATAGGGAATTCTCCATTTAAACTAGTTTATGGCACTGATGTTGTTTTCCCTATCCAGTTGATTCTCCCTATGGCTAAATTCTTGCAAGAAGAACAAGATGAAGAGAATGACATGGTACGAAGAATGAATAACCTGGTTGAACTACAGTAGATCAGAGAGCAACTGGTTGAGAAGTCAAAGGCTCATCAGAAGAAAATCAAAGAAACCTTTGACAAGAAGGAAGAAGTGGACAATTTCCTAATTGGTGATTCAGTACTTAAATGGGATGCATTTAAGGAAAAGAAAGGTAATCATGGTAAGTTTGATTCCTTATGAACAGGTCCGTTTGTCATTGCTCAAATTTAACATAACAATACATTCATTCTGCACAGTCTGGAAGGAGGAGATACTTTCGGTAGCCCAATAAATGGGCGGTTCTTGAAACCTTATTTCGTTTAAGGCTTTAAAGCCTTGTCATTGTAAATATGTTTTTCCATTTTTTATTTCATTACAAAATAGACTCCATGCCCAATGGAACACTAGAAGGAAGATTTGATTTTTGTTTTATAGGAAAGGCATTAATCCATGATCCTTGAAACCTCACAAGGAGGATTTCATCCTCAGAAGGAGCCAGTGTTAGCCTTGCTAGAAAAAGGCCCAAAGTTGGATCCATATATGCTCTTAAAGTTTCCAATTTTGCTTAAAAATCATCCCAAGGGATCCAAAAATGCTCTTGAAACCTTTAACATTTGCTCAAAATCATCAAAAGGTCAAAATCAACACAAGAGGAGAGCCCTTGGAAGGGCAGAAATACACTATCGAGAGGTAAAAAACCGATGAAAACAATGAAAATCAAGTATCACAGGCTTAAACATAGGAATGAACAACAACCGTTAGATCTGGCCGATCAACGGTCTAGATCTGATATGCGAGAGGCAATTGGCGGAAATCAGCTCAGGCCCAAGGGAACTTGAAATGGCGATCGCTGATCGCTATCGGGGATTACTATGAGCACTAACCATAGACCTTTGGCTCGAGTGATATGTGATTGTGATTGGATCACATCGCTATGTCGCATCAGCACTATACCATGTGCAGGGCCTATGCATAGGCATATGTGTGACCTGATGACCAGACTCGACGACATTATATATGAGATATCATTTGAAGTCCGTGGGAAGGCTCGTTTTAAATGCATTTTAATGTATTTCGTTATATAATGAAATACAAAGGGGAACAACGCAGTGCCTATTGCGATGAAGTCCAGACTCGAAAGGGTTCGGGAATGAAAATGTATAATCTTTCAAATCTGCCAAAGCCCATTTTCAATGTATTTTGTGTGTTTTCGTTGTTTAAACGAAATACAAAGGAACCTTAGGGCAGTGCGATAGCGATGAAACCTGGACTCGATGGGTTTCCAAAATGAAATTGTATAATCTTTCAAATCCGCCAAAGCCCATTTTCAATGTATTTTGTGTGTTTTCGTTGCTTAAACGAAATACACAAGAACCTTGGGGCAATGCGATAGTGATGAAATCTAGACTTAATGGGTTTCCGGAATGAAATTGTATAATCTTTCAAATCTGCCAAAGCCCATTTTCAATGTATTTTATGTGTTTTCGTTGTTTAAATGAAATACAAAGGAACCTTGGGGCAATGTGATAGCAATGAAACCCAGACCCGATGGGTTTCCAGAATGAAATTGTATAATCTTTCAAATCCGCCAAAGCCGTTTTTTTCCTGTTTTTCAGTGTTGTTCACATATTTCCAAAATACACAGAGAAGGCGGGATTTTACAGTAATGCTGTGTTTTCTGTTCATAATAGAAAGCAGTCACTATCCACATTTTAAATGGATTTCATAGGCCCGAAGAGCCATTCCACCACAGAGCAGAGGTTGAATCAACAACAAAGCAATCTTGGAGCAGGCAGCGTAGCTAGCCCGAAACAGAAATATCATGGAGCAGCACAGCGCATCAATAGCCCAGCATAGCTCATCAAAACAAACATTATGGAGCATCTCTGGCATGAGAGAGCTCCCAGACAGTGCAACAAACTATCCAAAATATCTGAATGCGATTATTCTTCTGTCAGAAGAAGAAACCTTGGAGCCATGCTTGGCTATTCAGGGAATCAATCCGTTAACAAGACAGATCAGACATATTAAGACTCCGAGCCTTTGAGAGCTCAGGAGCATTGTAAAAGGCCTATAAAAGGCTAAAAACTAGATGTAACAGGGGTTCAACTTCTGGAGATTGTTCCTCCGCTATTCCTTCAAGCTTCTTATCTTCATTTCTAGCAATATAAGCTTCTTTTGCTATTATATGTTCAATGTCCATTCTCTTTGTTGTTCTATGCTTGCACTTGAATAGGTTATTTAGGTTTTTTATTGTGTCTAATGCCAGATAAATGTCATCTTATCTATGCATTGACAAATTAGATTTGCAAGTCTCATTTACTTCCTATAGCTGGCCATTCATATGTGTTTATGTATGCAATCTGCTAGTATAGTCAGTATTCTCCATCTATCCATTAAATCTATAAATTCTTGATCATTAGTGGTCTAAAGCCTTGTATTGGTGAGAGTGTTCATGCATGTCTTAAGTGTTGTAAACTCTATGACCAATCCTCATTAACATGTACAACTTCATGTCTGGACCAGAATGTGGAGATGGATCTTCAATCAGGGTAGCCCCTGAATTGGAAGATATGAGTTGCCTATTTATAGTATGGTACAAGTTTTTGATTCAAAGAGATTAGTTTTCAAAATTTTATATCCCGGTGGAGAGAACACTCACAAGATATGGACCCAAGAAACATTGGACAAAGTCTAAAAAAGAAGACTGATTTGGATTTACCCAATAGAAAATTGGCATAAAACTCCACAATTAAAATAAATTCTGAAATAGTCGCTTGCCTAGTTGGTAAAAGTGAGGTGCTAAAATTGCCCATATCATTGTTCAAGCTTCTTTGATGACAAAAGTGTGTTTGCGCTTATGGATGCAACAACACAAAAAGAAATGGTTGAATTCAGATGCAATTTCTGAGCATCTTTTGGCAGAATGAATGCCTTTCACTCGCAATCTCTTAGTGGATACTATTGGTTCTGATTTGTCTCACTTATCTAGCCACATTATGGTAAGAGGAGGCTAGTTAAAATTCAATCTTCGAGACACACAGAAAGGGAAAATCTGTCAAAATATGTCAGAGCAGTCGTCTCTATCAAGCTTCCTTTTCAAAATCCTGGGTCAAGCTTGTTGACTAGCTTAGGAAAACAAAATTAAGCCCATTGCATATTGGCCAATCTTGACAAGATTTGACTAGGTTCGGCCTAAACTTAAACAGATCAGACATTTATAAACAAATTTGGGAACTCTTATTTTAATGTTGGAGAGTAAGCATAGAGTGTAGCACAAAACCCTAATTTCATACATAGAGGACTTATTCTAGAGGACAATAGAAAATAGGTTGGCATTTTCTTCCTTTTTACTAAAGAAGTAAATGCCATTAGTGCATAATCAATCATGGTGGGTTCTTTTGTTTCCTTTAATATTTGAGTACATGTTGACACATGTTCAAATTAGTAGTTTTCATTGCTAGTTATTTTTTTTTCTTATCATCTTTCTTTTTCCCACTCTAATCCTATTCTCTATGGAACTTTTTGTTATTCCCCTAGATTTATTATATAAAGGTAGAGGGGGGATGAAGGGTACTCTTGTATTGCATAGTTTTTTTTGCTTTGAGGTTCTTGTCTTCATGCCTCTTTGCTCGCTTAAGTTCTTGTGGGAGGACATACTTATCATTGAGAGATAGAGAGTTCTTTCCTTGCATCCATGCAATTCCATCTTTGGATACTCGTGCTTGGTGTGGATTTGAAAGTGTTTCAATGCCCCTTGAATATTTTGTTGGTGTAATAGATATTAGCCAAACTTTGTGCTTAGAATTTTAACATTTTTTTAGTGGTTACATTCCAGGATTGTTGTATTTTGACATCTTGAATTAATTAATAACGAGAAGCACTCTCAATTAGTTTTATAGACCCCATAGCCAGTAGGCTCATTATTCATAGTTGCATCTTATGTACTCACTGCCTTTTACTTTTTTGGCTTGCAAATCAGTGTTTTAGAGGCATATTTTTATGTTGTCACAACAAATTTACATGATTCAGAAGATGAGAAATCAATCTTTGGTGTAATTGCAAATTTTATATCTTCATAATTATAGGTTATTTATAGGCTATAAATGTCTTCAAAGTTTCACTTCTAATTGAATATTCAATTGAACATATTCAATATCTTATACATAACTATTTTTCCCTCCACCCACTTTTCATAACTTCCATAACCATTTTGTAGGAACCCACAACTTCAATGCTATTTTGCTTGTTTAGTAAAACATTTGCCAAGTCTTTTACAATTTTTTATAATTTATTGCAAGTTGTAGAATTTACAAGTTATAAAGTTTCAAGGTATAATTTTTTAAAGCCTAATTCGTTAAAGGGTACTAGCTCAATGGAAGAGCACTTGCTTTCTAGGTAGGAGGTTGGTGGTTCGATTCCATCATGTCCTGATATTCATATGGAATGGTGATGATTCCTTTTTGGTGATAGAGGCTCTTTTGACCATTACTAATGAATTTATGGTGACATTTTTTGACCCTCACTAAAATATGAAATGGTGATGGTCACCGAACGCGACCGTAGATATATGCATCAATAGTGACGACCATGAAAGGTCCATCGCCATAAATCATTATTGTTCATATGAAATGGTGATGGTCATTATTTTTCATTATAATCATTATTCGTGACGGACCTTGAATCTCACCACAACACTTATACTTTTAGCGATGCAATCTTTTGTAACATTCAATTTTTGGTGATGGAGGCTCTATTGACTGTCACCAATGAGCTTATGGTGACATTTTTCAATCCTCACCAAAATATGAAATGATGACGGTCAACGAACGTCACCATATATATGCATCAATAGTGACGACCATGAAAGGTCCATCACAATAAATCATTGTTGGTCATATGAAATGGTGACAGTTACTATTCGTCACTATAATCATTATTCGTGATCGACCTTGAATGTCACCACAACACTCATATTTTTGGCAACATTCAATTTTTTTGTGACGGAGGCTAAGGCCTGTCACCATTATTTTTCATATCCATCAATATAAATCATTATTGGTGACGAACCTTGAATGTCACTACAACACCTATACTTTTGGTGACACCACCTTTGGTGACGTTCAATTTTTGGTGACAAAGGATCTTTTGACCGTCACCAATGAGCAACCTTATAGTGACATTTTTCGACCCTCATCAATGTCCTTTTTTATTATAATTTTATTTTTATATTTTGAAGTTGTGACGTTGATCCACTAGTGAGATCAACCAATTGTTAAGCCATCCACAATGTGTGCATTTTCATTTTGATCTGTTGCTTTGCCCCACTATGTGGAATGAGTTTTAAAGGGATGAAGCCAGGTGGAGCTACAAGGTGATTTTGGTTGAATAACTAAATCTCAAATATGGGACCTGAGCCAAATGAATTCTTCTCTTTGCAGTGCAACCACTTGAGTCATGTTTCTTGAAGCAGTTCCAAAAAAATGGAACAAGGAAAGAAATATATATTAACCATTTGCTCAGGATAAAAAGGCCTATTAAACTGTAACAAGTGTAAGCTATTATTTCTCAATATGGTTTTTTGATCCAAGATTTATATTATTAGGTGTCCCCAATCATTACTTGAGAATGTTCATTATATGGAGTTTAATTTTTTATGAACCCGTGTAGAAGTACTCAACAATTTTGGTTGAATAGCAACCAAACAAATATGGAAACAATAAAAGTTAGAAAATATTTCCTTTAACCTCCATTCTTATATTTTGCAGTTGGAGCACTGATTCACTGATGAGGCCAACCGATTATCAAACCATCCACCAGGTTTCAATTCTCATTTTGGATTGTGAATCTTCTCAACCTGTATGCCATGGGTTTCAAAGGGATGATGTTAGGTGGAGGCACAAGGCAATTTTGGCTGAATTGCTACCACTCAAACTTGGAAATTGAGTCGAATGAAGTTTGATCTTTGTAGTTCATCCATTTGAAGTATACTTCGTAAAGCAATTCTGAAAAAAGGGAACATGGAAAACAAAGACATATTTTACATCTACTTAGGAGTCATGATATATAGGCCTTTTGAACAACAACACTTACCAAATATTTTCTCAATATGGTTTCTTGATCTAGGATTTATAATATTGAGTTTCCATGTTCATTAATTAAGGAATGTTCAGAACACAAAGTTCCATTCTTGCTATGGTATTCCCCACCTATATTACATGAGATTCAAAGGGATGAACCCAGGTAGAAGTCATGGGCACTTAGCTACACATCAAAAGATGAAACAAACATTATGCATTTTATAATCAATGAGAGAAGCAATTGTTGTGCTTCAAATTCAAGCATTCCATAACACATAAAAATGATTACTTAGAATTGGATCATAACATTGATCATTATAGAGACTACAAACTTTTTTTTGGTAGATGAATCAAATGTATTGTTCTGGCCATTTGTAAGTGGCATGGAAGTTATAGAAAAAACCAGCAAGTATGGATGATCTACTGCCTAGAACCAAAATCAAGAAGTACACGAAATTATTTTGACATAGCTCAAAACTGCCTAGGCCATAAAATCATAGAATTGTATTCTTAATTTATTGGAACATGTTGTTGAGAAAGTCCAATAGATCAATTGAATGCAAACCGCATAAATTACCACCTTCAACTTACATAAATTAATCTAATTTATAAGCAAGAACGCTTGAAGATGCTAAACATCATTGTATACATATGACATAACTAACCTCATTATCAAAACCACCACAATCTAGAAAATGTTATTTATAAAGCTTAAACTCGTATTTGGAATAAGAAGCATATATTTCGTACAAACTAAACCTATATGCTGTACAACCATATTTCATACAGGAAAATTACAAATTTTCACCAAACCTCATTTTCACCTTACAACTCAATATTTCATGAGCACTATTACTAATGCATGTGCCAAAGAAACTTTATGTCTGACATAATAACCACTTAATTTAGGGTGCATGTAACTTAGCAAATGATCCATCTATGTATATTAGCTCTAGTTTTGGTACCAAAGAATTGACGAATAATACCTGGCACAATCTTGTGAGTAGATCAAAGATATGAGCACAATTGTTAAGTAGTGTTCCAAAGATATGAGTTTAGGGTTCAGGAGAATCTTACGCCATTAAATATAAAAAAGGTTTTGTCCCTGTAGTTCTACAACACATGAATATATAATAAAATCGCTAAAATATTGAATATTTCGAAAATAGAGACAAGTGAATAATGTCACAACTTACATGGCCAAAATTAGAAATGTGTAACCACAATCTAGAGGGGATAATTTAGCTAAGACATCACGATCGCAGGCTGCCAACACTTCTTTGAGAATGGATTTGACTTATTCATAATTCATGTTAATAGCTTCAAGGGATTTAATGATATATATGGGGACTACGTTGCTTCCATCCTCTGTCATTATCAAAACCCTTCAAACTGTTGCACTGACACAAAGCCATGTCTATAAGCATCACATTCACATATACAATTGTGACAATTTAAAACCTTGATGTTATATTGATAGGTATTTAGGCTTCAATTTCACATGAGGCGATGGAAATTATATAGTAATATCATGCTTCCATGCAAAGATACTAAGTGTTTTCCAAGCTTGAAGAGAATTCAACAACAATACAACAACAAAAGAGCTAACAACCATAACCCAAAAAAAAATCTAATAGATAATAAATTAGAACAACGTTTAGTGAAAAACCCTTAGTGTGAATTTTAAGGGGATAGATCTTGAAATTGTAACAACCCTGGTAAAAAATCATGTAAAAAAAATATAATACCAAGGTCATGGGACAAATATTCCAATATTAATGTTGGGGAAAACATCCTAGTGGGTGTTCATTTTGGTTATTATAACTAAAGGAAATTGACCAAGGCAATGACAAAGACATTGAAAAGGAAAAGAGACATTATTTGACATTTTATTTATGAAAATAATGGAAAATAGGAGAAAATGAAGGTGAAAGGTCACAATTTTCATGTGAGGAAGAGAATGAAGGAAAATAATGGAAAATTGAAGAAAATAGAGGCCTCAGTAATAAAAAGGCTTCTGAGGATCAATTGATACCTTTTGTTAGTTCAATTTTTTGGAGCTCTCAACTCTCTCTATTCTCTCTCTCACGCTCTTGGACACTTAGAGCATTCTAGGAGCACTTCAACATTGGATCAAGAAAGGAAAAGAAGGAAAAGGAAAGAAAAGATCAAGCAAGGAAGGGCAGGATCAAGAAGTTGCGTCAAGATTATTTGCATGTTTCAATTTGCATGTATGATTTCCTTGCTAGATTTGGCATGCATGGTTAATGCATGTATGTATTTGGTTCTCTTGATTTCATTGGCATGGGGTTTTTCAGGTGTGACAATGTTCATAAGCCTTGCGTTTCCATTTCTAGATAACCATGGTGTGATGGGTTCCCATGTTTTTTATTAAGCCAGATTGCTGGATGGATTTGAAACTGAGTGAGGTGGCCTCTAAAAGAAAGAACATCTAGCCTAGTGATCCCTGAATCAAACTGTGGATTGTGGTAAATCCTTGGCCTAGTAACCCTTGAACCTAACTATGGGTTACAGTAAAGACAGATTTTATGTTACCTCAGTGGGCCTAGGAATCATCAACTAGTGAATGGCGGGATATATGGTAAATCCTAGAGGCGGGTGCCCTCGATCAAGCCTAGGAATGCTTAGACGATGAATGGAAGGATATACTGTAAAGCCTGGAGGGTGGAGTCTTGATTAGTCTTAGGAATCCTAACAGATGAATGTTGAGATATATGGTAAAGCCTAGAGACTAAGAGACAGGAAAATTCCTTATGGTGTAGGTGGAGAAATCCGGTGGCATCCATACTTGTTTAGGGCCTAGTGATCAGGTGGGGGTTGTGGTAAAGCCAATTCTATTAATGAGGGTGGGGTGGTTTGGCCTCGGGAAACCCTGGTTGATTTTGGTTATGAGTCCCACATTCATGCTTGGAATATGGCATGGGGGTGATTGGCTGAAAGAAATATTTGGTTTAGCCAATCTATGGTTGGGTGGTTCATGGAAGTCCCATACCTGGTTGTCTTATGCATTCATTAATAAGAGTTCCTTCTCCTTGGTATTTCATGTGGAAATGTACTGGTTTATATGTGGATTTTATGGCTATTGTATCCTTGATTATTTATTTTGTTTATATGTTGGTTATGAGTATGTTTTATAACAATGATGATGTATACCTCTCATCATGTTTTGATCTGTAAATGAATGAAAAATGAACATATGACCTAATAGATGATAATGCAGCTAATGTGATAAGGAATCAATGCTTCTTAGTGATTCTTAGATAAGTGTGAGACCCTTATGCTCATATCTATTGTTATAACCTGTAGAATGCATATTTGTGACATGTTTGATGCAATGCCTATCATGGCTAGTAGGGTTACAATCAAGTATTTATATTAGTATCATTTTTTTGATGTTACTTTTCATTTCTGGAAGTTTCAAGAAGTTTTGGGCAGTGGCCCGAGTCTTGGCCTTGAAAAAGTGGCACTGAATTCGAGGTCGTAGGCTCAGAATTAGCTAGAAGAGTCCCTAGTCGTTGGCATGCTCTTTATTGTGAGAGCGACTAGAGGGTCCCAGTCGCATGCATGCCCATGTCATGGAAGCTAATGAGGATCTAAGTCAATAACATGTCAAGTTACCTCAAGGATTGATCACTTGGAAGGGTTGATGGGCTTCTGAAGGTTCTGTAGCATGTGTAGAAGGTTAGATTGATTGTGTTTTGTTAGTTCCACTTCCTTAATTATACATTGGGAGTTGAATAATATCATAGCAGCCTCTTGTCACATGTTTACCCTAGCATATCTATTAACTGGGTAAATGTGGTAGGAGGGTGTTACGAAAATACTGAGTCTGTCATCTTCTTGCTAGAACGAATCTTGAAGTCGACTATTCTTTTTGTAAGAACCCAAAAGAAAACCATGTGTGGAAAAAGAGAAAGAATAAGATATTTGTCTTATAGGGAGGCTCTGAAAATCCCAGATGAAATGGTAAATAGTGGTGTCCCATACCTCGGCTCTGAAATGGTAAAACCCTAGACGATTGAATTATCCTCCCTTGTTGCAGTAGAAAATTAAAACACATCACGACCTCCCATTGAGCCTCAAAGAACAATGGATGGCTATATGAAAATGACGCTTGTGGCATGGAGCTCAATTCGTGGCACCTAGTGTGGATTTCAATAAATAGTGAGATAATGTAAGTACCGTAATTGATAGTGGGCAGAGTGATGTATGAACAACGTATGACAAGTGTTATCGGTAGATAGGTGTATACAATGTGAGGCAACCGCTCAACACCTGTAACCACCTTTTAGCACAACATCCTGTGATGATCTAATGATTCAACACCATTTAATTCAATCATCTAACACAGGATCGATGACGCAGAGTGGCAGTGAGAGAGGAGTTCTTCCCAAAGGGAAAGCCTTACGACATAGATATACACTTTTTATATGTGAATTTTAAATGATATTTTATCTGCCAAAAATAAATAACTAACAATATAATTATTTCTCAAAAATGCAGATACACATCTAAATGAAAATTCTCTACCATCTCGATGTAAAACATCATATGCCTGCCATATGACACAACAATGATAACGACATTGAAAAATTCAACACCTGCCAACTATTGCCTTAGAAAATTTTCATAATAGATATTAATTTTATAGCATATCAACCAGCCTCAAGTAGTACATATTACTCATAAATTTTTTAATTAACATTTATGAAAAACAAATCTTAAAAGAAAATTAATAAAAATGAAATTTATACATTATCAAGTCACTTCATTAAAGTCCAATATAAAAGCATGTCAAACTAATTATTGTGCTTGGCACTCTATTAATTATCGTCTAATCCAAATCAAGGGAAGTACCACTAGTATGTACAAATATTTCAACCCTAAGGTCACAGGTTCGAATTCCACTGCACTTAATTCATCCTTGAAGGGTACAAGCCAATATTTTTATTTCTAGACGGTATGCTTTGTTCTATACAATTCATTTTTCACAAGCCAATATTTTTATTTCTAGACTGTATGCTTTGTTCTATACAATTCATTTTTCATAAGCCAATATTTTTATTTCTAGACTGTATGCTTTGTTCTATACAATTCATTTTTCGCAAGGAGCCTTAAGACCGTGGCATGGATGGCCATTATTTTGTTACTGTGATTCTTTAACTTTGTTTTTCTTTCCTGTTCATTTTTTGTGGATTCGGGATTTCTTCTTCTTCTTGAATGGAGGATAATGTTGGGTCTCTATAAGGGTTGTTGTCCAAGACTAATAATTCTAGAGCTGATACAAGCAGTCCTCGGGAACATGCGAAGTTTTTTGAGGGGATAATGAAGGATGGAAATAATAAATTGGAGGGCAGGTGAGGTCAAAGATCGAATTGTAGCAACACATTCTTCCCAACTTCGTTTAAGGCGATATCGAGTTATATAAGGAACACCATTAGCATGGCTTCCACTTGAAAATCACAAAAACTTTGGGCGGATGACAAAATGCAAGAAAGTTCAAGAAAAAAATGCCAAAAAGGGGACCATGCACCATGTCTGAATGGGACGTCAAAATCTCCACTGGTTGTTGTGACATATGATAATAGTAATCACTACAAAGGCATGGGTGGAGCTCGAGTGGTGGCAGATGACCTGACTGCGGTGTGTCATGAGTGGTTGGTCATCTCCCATAGACTATTTTTAGTCTCATGGATGTTAAAATATCATTCATTCATTCAACACCACCACTACTTATTCATCTCCACTCCACCGAGCTAACACCACAATTTGAGCAAACACTTGTCCTTTCCTAATAAAATGTGGGAAGAGGAAAAGGTCCCAAAAAATTAAAAATATTAATACATATTTTTTTAAATTAAAAAATACTTACCAATTCATTATAATAAAAAATATTAATATAAAATTTCTAATTAGAAAAATATTAAAAAAATTATCTTGATATATTTTCACATTCAAATATAATTTAATTCCTCTCTCATAAATCTTTTTTAAAATGTTCTTACCATTCATCATAATAGAAATAATAATATATTTAATACGTTTTTTTTTTTTTTTTAATTGGAAACTATTGCTTACAACTGACTATTATAAAAAACATTATACATCACTTTTATCAATTAATAAGTATTAAATGAAAATATAGAAGGGGTATAGACCTCTCATAGGTTAAGTGATCACTATATCTTGTATTCTACGTCCCCGAAAGGTGATGGAAATCGTTTTTCGTTATTCAAATTGGTTCCGACGAAACTAGGGACGAAATGGGTCTGGCCTGCAAGAACAGGCCAGAAACGGTGGACGTAAGGTGTCTGTGTTGACAGGTGATTTCGAACCCGAGTCTGTCGTGTGGCAGGAATAAGAGTAATTTAATGAGGTCATAATTTATCTGGAAAAATAGTCAAAATTCAGGCATGATTTTGGTAAAAATTTTGTTGAAATTTTGGAAAATCTGGGTTACAAAACACGAAATTTGAAAAAAATAAAATAAAATTATAACAAATTAAAGTATATAAGTATATATCTAAGTCACCGGATTCGTCCTAAACCCCCTGCGAATCCCGAATCCGGCGAATCCGACACGATTCGATCCGGATTCGTGTCCAAATCACAGGACACGTCGTGTCCGATTTGGACACGTCGTGTCCAAGGGCGTGTCGCGATTTTCAGGGGCGTGTCGCGATTTTAGGACACATGTCCAGTTTCCAGGACTCGCTAAGCTCAGTGCGGGAAAGAAAAGGGCGTGTTTGCTCATTAATATTTTCATTTGGCAAGGGATTTGTACTATTGCAGCAAGGAGTAGAGCATTTTGGCAGCTTCATGATCAAGTCTAGGCCCTAGTATTGATATGCTATTCATGGTAATGTTAAATTCTTAAAGTAAAAGTGACATTCTCTTTAATCTCCATTTTCATCCTTTTACTTAAATTTTTAACATTACCATGAAATGACTCAGGATGTTTGAGAGTGGTTCCGGCCTCATTGGATTTCATATGGAGAAAGTAGAATTTTAGATTTCATTCAAAATCCAGCATACTTATCAGTTTTTCAGGATTTTAGGATTGGGGGATTGCAATGTTTCCATTGAATTTTGTCATGTATTAGGGTATGGAACTCGTATTTAATCAAGAGCACCAAACCAAGAGCTTCTGAATATGTCGCTCCTGCTCCCATTTTCGCTGCTCCCCACTTTCGCTCCCGCTCCCAAGTAAAATTGTTCCTAATGATATGGGTCTAGACACCACTGTTGAGTTGGCATTGGCCAACATGGATCTCAATGATCCAGTGCTAGAGCCTGTTAGATTTGATGACTTAGAGGGGTCAACCTCCATACCAACAAATGTAGAGGCGACTATGGATACAGGGGAGGAGGAGGATGCAGAGGAGAGCAGTGGGGACCACGATGATGGGGACAATGATGCTGATTTTGATGCTGATTGATGCCTTCAGGCTTGTATACCTGTAGTTGTTTTATATTTTCTATTTCTATTTGCCATTGGCATTGCACCAACACTACCTATGTAACACATTTTGATTTGATGACTTAATGAGAAAACTACAATTGTCAGTGTGTTTATTTTACTATCTTGTAGTTGTAAGTTGTCTTTCCGTTATGAATTATGAATCATGATTTAAATTTTTAATAGATTTATCATTTATGTGACCAGTACCACTGACAGTTATTTGAATTTTGTATGTACTCTGCATGCTAATAGCTATAGATGAAGATCTATGTTTGAAATCAATAAATTTGTATCATTAATTAAAATTT
>APFE031510251.1:66491-157521 GCA_000404065.3 Pinus taeda | reverse complement strand
CCTGGGGGAACAGTCTACACTCCAACAGCATGCAAGGGCAGAGTATCAAGCACAATCCCCTTACTGGCTCCTTGACAACAATCCAAGGTTTACCGATAAGTGATCCCCTGGCTCCTCAACAATAATCTGAGGTTTACCGTTTTGTAATACGTGCGTGTCTGGCGTCGTTCCCAACGAGGGAGGATTGATCCCCTCACTGGTTCGAACACGAGCTCGTGCTTCTCCTTTAAGAGGAGCTTTCCCAAAGTATAAATGAAACAGTTGGATTTATCCTACCACAAGATAAGCTACTTGTTTGGTTTTGCTGTCTTGGAGAGTTAATTACTCTCCTACTCCAAGGCACTAGCCTGATCTATGTTGGTGTTTCAGAGCCCTAGAAATGTAAAAATTACTAAATGAATTTTAATTAAGCGTTGTGTTATTAAAGCTGTTATTACTCAAATGGGTAAATGGATATGAAACCAATGGTGTTATGACCCGACTCAACTGAATGCAATCGAATATGATAATGTAATCTTTTCAATTCGATGAATCCTAAATAAAGTAAGGAGAGAGTTTCCATTCACTTCCAACAATGCAAAAAATTGATCACTAAGAGAAAATATAACAAATTCTCTAATGCACTAATTTCATCAAGAAAAACTAATGCAAATCAATTCCAAAACATTTTTATTTTTATTTTTTGTGTAAATTTAAATCAAAGAAAGCTGATCTAAATCTATGATTGATGTTTCAGAATGTAAACTATGCAATTGTAATCTATGCACAATTCACTTGAAAAATATGCAAATGTAATCTATGCACATTTTTCATTCATATTCTGAAAAGGAGAATTCTAAATATGCAAATGTGATCTATGCAAGAGAATTCTCAAACACAAGATGATTCTAATGTAATCTAAGAACCAATCAAGTGCAATTCAAGAAAATTGGGTGAGAGTTCCAAAGATCAAAAAATAAAAACACTCAAAGGCGATTAACACTCATACACAATTTAGCCCCCCTCGGCGAATGAGGGGGATTTTTTTTTGCAAAAACAAAAGCAAAAAGATGCAAAATTGTGAAAATACTGAGACAAACCTCCAAGTAATGACCAAAAGAAATCAAATTTAGAATTTCTCAAAAAAGAGACTCAAAACACCCAATTGATAAAAGCTTAAAGCAGGAATGCCAATGAAATTAGCCAAGATGAAAGCTTCTGACAGGTAACCAGTGGATCTGGGTAGCAATAAATAAACTATAAACAAAATTTAATGGGTAAAAAGGAAAAAATTAAAATTTTCTAAGGTTTTGACAGGGGTACGCAGGCAGCCTGTTGGCACAGGTGCGGCCACGCTCTGTGTACAAAGCAAACGTGCGTACTAGTACGCACTGTACTTAACTCAGAGGGTGAGTACTGCTCTCAAAATCAAGAAAAATAAAAAATAACTCAACCCTAAGCTATTCCACCCAAATTCACAGTCAATCAGTCAAAAACTAGAAAGAAATTAGAGCTTCTCAAATCAAAGTATCAATCAAAAGATAAATCAATCAAATCCATGGATTCCCCAGTGGAGTCGCCAATTTGTCATGCGGAAAGAGTTATTTTTGCGGACAAACCTAACCTCCCTAGGAGTCTAAGACTCTCTAGTGACAAACAAACCAAACAAGAGCAATCCTTCTCTAAACATACATTATTCTATGAGAAACCAAGAGTTTTCCGATCTTACCTTAGGTTCAACGCTCGTTGTAGCAGTCCAGCCTTGCTGATCCGGATGAGCTCCTCCTTCACTTTGAGATCTGCATACACTAACAATCAAACGATTACATAACATCTGAATATTCCATAAAACAAGGCATATTCATCATATAGACCAAGGAGTATATGAAATAATTCATTAACAACAAATCATTGAGAAGAATGGACTTATTTGTATTAAGGAACAAAAAAGGAACCATTACAACCTGAGCCTTGGTGTTGTGCAAGTTCCTCCCAGGGTCCAGCAAGAGTTTTCCTCTACTTTGACAAGCTCACCCACTTCCAAATGAAACAAGAAAGGATGGTAATCTCTCCCCACAAGCTTACAATGGAAGTCCTAATTCCAGCAGCATCTACCCTTTGGAATGTTCAGCTTTCAACCTCCCCTCCCTTGGCCCAATGCCTGTATTTATAGTGTTCTAGAGGAAGTTATTCAGTTCCAACATCAATGGGATACTCCCTCTTTTGGATGGGGTAGCTCCTCTCTTGATGGGATAAGTTCCTCTATCATAGGGATGCATGAACCATCTGGAGGCGCTCAATACACGTCAAACACTCTTCTAGAAGGCTCTAGAAGTGACCACAAGTAACTTTTTAAAGATGAAACTCGCGCCTTGTGACCTTTACAGGGGTACGCACCCAACCTTTAGCTTACAGAGTACAAGTACGCAGGTACAATGAGCTTGGGATGCGTACACGCAGGCAAGGTAGAGAGAACCTGCGTACCCAGAGATAAACATGTTTTTAAGTGACTTTCTCTCTTTTTGAAGTTTGACATAAAGAGCAGAGGTATGAGGCTTGACAAGGAGGACAATATGACTATTGATGGAGCCATATTAACTGCAGATAGCCATGGTGACAAATTTCAGTGTAACATGGACTGTTGTCAAAAGGGCCAGTAGTACCGGGATTTTCTTGGCTAAATCACCTCTGAACTTGGGTCAGGCCCATATAAGCCAACAAATGGTTCTATTTCGGAGACCGAGATCTACATAAGGGATGTCTAATGTTGTGCCACTAGAATCCAGTAAAGAAAGAAATTTAAGAGTGGCTAGACAAGAAGATTCATGAGTTCGCAACGCAGGAAAATAAAGATCCACGAGTATCTAAGGAACAGTGGTTGGAGCACTAATTGTATACAGAAATCCACGAAATTTTCTTTGCATCCTTTCCTTCTGAGCTATATGAGTGGATCACAAAGTTAGCAGACAACCAGGGAAGGTGTAGTCTTGACAAACCAATAGTGTGGACTCCAGAATTAGTGTGTAGACTAGAAGCATCAGGAGATAAGATAGCATGAGCTTTGGGCCATTGGATCAACCGAATACTAGGAGGATTTATCACTGAGTTTACAGTTGACATGACCATCAACTACAATGAGGCGGAACAACATTTTCTCAAGGGACTGCAAGGTAAGTATATTAAATCTTTGAACACTTGGATTAAGATGCTATTGTGTGAAAAGTGGTTTATACGAATAAATTAATGTTTGGAACTACACGAAGCGGGAATATCTACAGAAGCGGAAGTAGTGAAGAGTTAAAAAAAATCCCTTAATTTCACCCTCACGGGAAAGCAAGGAAGCACTCGTGAAAGTTTCTCTAAGAAGCGTGGTCAGTCTGATAAGGTAGCATATTCTGCATTTACCACATCCACCCACACCACCAGCCGTCTCACCCTCCTCACCTCCATTTGCACCCAGCCCACCTCCGTCACTACAACAGTTCAGTATGGTGAGTGCGATCAAACTACTACTGTTTAGAGGAATGGGAAATAAAGATCCGAAGCAATTCTGGTTTGTGGTAAGAGTAGTATGGGAAGCACAAGGTTTCATGGATGACAATATTAAAAATTCTACGCTCGTGAGCACGCTGCAGGATCACGCATTAATGTGGTATATCAAGCATTCTAATGACCACCCAAATGCAGGAATTACAGAGATGCAGGCCATGCTGAACAAGGAATTTAGCAGGCCAAAGTCAGAACACAATCAATCAATGGGTGTAAAGAGATCGTGATGCTCTTGGGTGAGACCCCCTAGGATCTTGATCAAAGGCTAAAGAGTATGATTTGTGAAGCAAATATGACATCGACAAGTGGACAACATTGTGCATGGTTTGTAGCATCTTTGACACAACACTTAAGGATGACGCTGTCATGGAAAAAACTTTCCACCTAGGTTGAAGCATTGGAGATGGCAATGAGATTGCATGAGACCCCTATACAAGACCCTGGGTTGGAAGTCCAACAAATCCATGTGCAACTGCAAAATCTATGTCTAGAAATGCAAAGCTTGAAATAGGACAAGACACCTCAGCCAGAGGTGTGCGAGGAAGTATGGTGAATAAAATGCAAAGCCCAAGGGCATGACAAGGACCATTGTCCAGTGTTTGCAAACTACTTGGCAAGAGGAGGGCTAATGCCAGTAAGACCTGAGGCACAAGCAGGGCCAAGTGCATCGTTTGCATTATGGTGTGAAATCTGCTAGATAGGAGGAAAACACACCATGTATAATTGTCATTTGTTGCAAAAATATACACAGACGTCCCAATAATTGTTTTGTAATTTCTGCAGGTTGATAGGCCATGTTGAATGCACCTACTGAAGCTACGAACTAATGATGGATTGAGCTCTTGCCTTTAGGGTGGAGACGAAAATGCGATCCCTCAACCCAAATGCAAGGATGGTGCATGCTGGATTTCAAGGGCGCGGTCGGGGTCGAGGCGGAATGGGACTAGGAAGGGGTCTCGAACAACTATTTTGTTAGAATTACAGAGGGCTAGGGCACTATGCCCATGATTATACAAACTCAACAAGAATATCATGTTTGCATTGTACTCAGTTTGATCTTGAGGCAAAAGACTACTCTTCGCTAATAGCGAGGATGCGCGAAACGTCGGTACTCTAACCCCCTCCAACCCAGAATTTACAAATGATGAGGTCTAGGTCGTGCGAAGAAGACCCAAATGTAAACATGATGCTTAGGAGTAGTATGATCGCGAGAGATTATAAAGGGAAGCAGCCAGAAGAAATTGCGTGGGTTCGCAAGGCTCCTACAAAGGAACTTGAGCTTGATTTAGAACGCGTGAAGGAGACATTCATGGAATCTAAGAAGAGCTTCATGAAGGCCTCCACTTTAGGTAGTAAGGATCAACTAGAGCCAGGGATGGATCCTTCAATTCTCACTACCTTCCTGGGGACATGCATGAAACTGTTGCACGACAAAAAGGCGGTCAAAGGACTACAAGAACTTATCACTAGATGTGTGGGGTCAGGAGAACCTCGCATGGTCCGGAAACTGGGGAAGGATGCATTGTGCACCGGAAGGGAAATGAGATTAACTGCGCAGATTGGCGAGTATGAAATGCATTAGGTAATCTTGGATCTGGGTTCGAACAGGAATGTGCTACCAAAGAAAACATGGGAATGCATGGGCAAACCTGCGTTACAATGGTCCCCTATTCAGTTACGAATGGTGAACCAACAGAAGAATTTTCCCATGGGAAGATTGCAAGGGGTAACAGTTGATATTGAAGGTGCGAGTGCGCAAGTGAATTTTGAAGTGATAAAGATTTCTGATGACATCAATATATATCCCATGCTACTAGGAATAGACTGGGCCACCAATATGAACAAAGTCATAAATTTGAAGAAGAGCAAAATGATCTTTGAGAAAAAGTCACTATGCATGTGTTAAGTCACGGAAAAGTTATGCATTTACTATTAATTTCATCATCCTTTTCCTTTATTCTTGTCTTTTCTATATCTTAATGCATCAATCTATTATGGAATTATGGTAAGAAATGAAGGAATTATCTGCAGTTACGACATATCTAGTTATTACCCTTCCTTATGCAGGAAAACAATAAAAGGGACAAATGTTGTTCCCTAATGAAGGAACAACAAAAATTGGCAAGATAAGGAAGGAATGTGGCGATTGAAGATAAGGCCAAAGAAAATCAGAAGAATTAGCATGAGAAAGGAAATGCTGTCTGAAGTTTGAAATCTGTTGTGAATCACTCAAGATCGAGAGATCCTGAGGGATCGCGTTTATCATTTATCTTTTACCCTTTCCTATTATAAAAGGAGATGTTTGTAAGAAGGGAAGGAAAATCTCTGTTACTATTGAAATTGTAATTTTAATTACAGACTCTCATTGTCGAGAAGAACATGAATATATTGTAATCATCATTCAGTTTGATGATTAATATATAAGTGAAGTTGTTGTTCGCTCGTGTTAACTGAAGTAACTTAGCAGTGTTCGTTGGCAGCTAAGGGCCCAACCTTTGGTGGATTCAACTTCTTTCTTTGTGTCATACATTTCCAATTCTTGCAAGTGTGATGGTTTGATAGTATTCTGGCTTTCTGTGATTTTATCTCCTTCACTGTTTATTGTTTTCCAGTGTTGACAAAATATCCTTGTTTTATATAATTTACAATATTGTCATTTTGGATTGAGTTATTTAGATAAATATTCCACTTAATATAATCAACTGTAAAGAGTATTAACTATCATTGTTCGACTCTCACATTGATGGTACTGTCGTTTAGATTATTTACTGAAGAGTGAGTTTAATTTAGATTAAATCAGTTAAAGAGAGATGAGTTATCATTATTGTATAGTTCTCAACTAATGTTGTTGTTACTTGAATTGATGAATGATTTGATTTCGTCAGAGGATTGAATTTTCTTTAATTGCAATTGGAATTTACTAGATGCACCCGTTTAATCTTGTATTTAAATATCTATACTGCAATTTGGGAAACATTACTCTCTAAATTAAATAGCAGCCACATATTGTGTACACTCTTGAAATAAGAAGACTTGCCCAGATTTATAATTAGTGTGAGGATAATTAGGAGTTTTAAAAGGCACCTTTTATCACCCAAGATTTTGGCACCATTGCCATGGAGAGTGTAGCCATTTCTGAAGAGAATGTACATATGATAATTGCTATTGAAGAAGAATTCAATATTGAAAATAGAAGGTAAGAACCTACGTAACGAACAAGTAAAGTGCTTGCTCCTCCACCCGCTTTTCAACACAATTATAGAAAACTAAAGTAGGTATTTGATGCTTATCTATTGAGAGAGAATTGGGTATTAAAAATGAAAGGTAAGAACATGTGTATGGAGCACGTAAAATGCTTGATCCCCTCCCTGCTTTCTAGCAGAATTGTTAGGAACTTAGGGTAGAGATAAACATTTGAATTGTTTGCATGAACGACTAAGAAGAAAAAGCCCAAAAACAATCTAATTCCACTACCCAAACACAACAAATCTAAGGGATCGATGACCCTTGTATGATCAACTTTCATAGACGACATCTTAAAGAAAGTTGAATCTCAACCATCAGTAGGTCCTCAAAATGTTGCCTCCAGACAACCTACTATCTCCCTTCGGGCCACAGGCTCACCATCTTTAGCCTACGCTGAGGTCCATAGAAAAAAGGTACAAACTGAGTAGAGCTTTCAAGAAATTGAAAATTCACACCCAATTTCTTCACAATAAGGGAATTCTTGTAATATTCTTGAAGGAGGAGGGGAAATAGGGGAAACAGAAGAGCCAAGATCCCCTTAGGTAGTAATTCAACAAGGAACACCCAGTATCCCAAACCGAGGGAGTGTTGTTAAGATCATTCCCACCCCTTCTAACCACAATAGGAATAACTCTCTAGAGATCCCAGAAGGGTACTGGCCTATATTTGATCAAATGGCCAATAACCCACAAGCACCCTAGACCTCTACATTACAGTATCCCATTGTTGACATAGCTGTCATCACACCCATGAAAGCTGTCCCTTACAAAATAATCCCACCTTTCAAGGACTTACATCAGAGGATCCATATGAATTTCTATTTAAATTTTATGTATTATGTCGAGGTTATGATTATACTACCGACCCCCAAAAGCTAACGCTGTTTCCCTCTACATTAAAAGGAGTAGCGCTACATTGGTTTATGAGACTAGGTGGGGGCACAATAAATGATTGGGATCAAATGAAAACTACTTTCCTTAAAAAATATCAATACTATTGCAGATTTGGGGAATTGAAAGATGAAATATTCCAAATGGTAGCAAGACCTAGTGAGACATTAGAAGAATATGTGGAACCTTTTCAATATAACCTCCAATGTTCTCCTTATGCAACTTTTCCTTTGCCTGATAATGTGCTAAAAACTACACTGATTAAAGGGATGAAAGAACAATGGATAGAGACATTAAATATTATGGGTAAAGGTGATATATATCGAGAAGACTATGGTGATATTATTAAATTGTGTATTAGGTGCTCAAGAGGCAGTACAAGGTTGAAACCAGTAGAACGCGACATGACCACCAGGGACAACAAAATCTCTGGCATAAGTATAACTCATGCAGAAATTGGCAACCTACTAGAGGATTTCAAAACAAGTATCTTAGGAACTTTGATGACGAAATTAGACATCATGCAAGCCAAGAAGAAGCAGGCTAAAGTAGAACAAAAATTGGTGATATTTTGTCCTAGATGCAGGAAAAAGCATAGTCACAAAGAATGTGCGCTGGATATGGTACAAAAATGTGCCATATGTACTAAATATCATGCCCAACCAATCAAATAAAAATAATAATTGGCCAAATTCCTCTTACTTTCCACCATTCTAGCAGAATAATGCATATCAATCTCAATGGCCACCCTCCACTTCACAAAACCAGAGTTGGTAGTCAAGCTGGCAAATACCTACAATCCAGCGAGTAGGAACAATCCCCCTACCACAACCTACAATGCCAGCACCCTACACATTGCAACAGAACTCTCAGACCAACCTACGACCACAGCTCCTAGCCCAACCCAATCCAAACCCCAACAATATATCGGTCCAATCTGTGCAAATTAATGAAGGAACAGAGCCAGAAACCAAGTTGAGGGAGTGTATTGAGCTTAAATTAAGGTCTGGATGGATAATAGAATCATAGGGGGATAAAAATATACAAATTGAAGATTTGTTACCTGTATAACAAGTACCACAAGTGGAGAACATGGTTAAATAGAAGACTCACGATCAAACAATTACCTCTTGTCCACCATTCCCAGAAAGATTAATCATACCACGCCCAATTGAATATCCCGATTTTGATCTTCTGTGAGAATTGAAAATTTTATGTATAAAAATACCTCTCATATAGGCTATTCAGGACATTCCAATTTATGCAAAAACTATTAAGGAATTGTGTACGAAAAATCTGAAGAGGAAAATAAAAACAATCCCAACTGTCCATGTAGTCGGTACTTTGTATGATTTATTATCAGGTAGAGAAACAGTGATAAAATATGATGACCCAGGAAACCCTATAGTCACGGTACAAATAAATGGATGCTCCTTCCCAAATGCATTAGTTGACCTAGGAGAAGTAATCAATATTCTCACAACAACAACTTGTCAAAAGCTTGGCATTACATTCTTAGACCGAACCATGACCTTGTTGGAACTGGCTGATCGATCGGTAGTCAAACCAGAAGGCACATTACAGGATCTAATGGTGTTTTTAGAATCTTGGGAATACCCAACAGATTTTTTGATTATCAATCCTAGAAACTGGCTAGATGGACATCACCTAATTCCAGGTAGACCTTGGCTAGCAACTGTAGATGCTTACATAAGCGGTCGAACATGCAGCTATTATAAACATATTTGGGCACATCAACCCCAACTCACATGTCGATGATATTAGGGTTCATCAACCCCTAATATATTTTTTTTATGCCCTAAAGAAACTTAGTCCTCTGATTGACTCATTCACCAAAATTTTCATCACAAAATTCATCCAAAAAGTGCCTAAAAGGGATCATTGCATAAATCTCTATGTTAGGGTGCTATGCATAGCAGGCCTCACACTGTCCAAGTGCTATGCATTGTAATTTTGCCCTCTTTAGGGTGTGATGGTCAAGCTTAGAGAAAATTCTAGGGGAGTTGAAAGAATCAATTACTCATGGAAACCTTTAGAAGCTTCTCCTGTGCCACCTACCCCGTTGAGTTCGCCCAAGGATGACTAAAGAAACTAGGAAACATCCACCTATTCCCCTCTTTCATGGAACCAATTCCTAAAAATAGAAAGGCATTAATCATCATCATGATGAATCAACTTCCTTCACTCATCTATAAATGGATCCTCATCCAAGAGATCTTGAGGTTGAATATTTTTGAGTGATAAGGAAGTGTTGATGGTTTTAGTATTGAGGCAAAGTATTGTTGTAATGTCAAAATTTCTTGCTGCTCATGAGGTGAAGAAGGTTTGAAGCTAGGAGGATGGCATTGGATCAAACTTATGGGTTGTAATCCTCCTTTCTATTAATAAATATTTTCAAGGTTTTTCCCTTATGATTGTGTAATCTTTCAATGCATTTATATGTTTATCATACTTTCAATCTTGTGATGTTTATGAATTATGGATCACTATGCTTTGACGGGTCTATGTTTTTGTAATTGCGCAGGTACTCTCCAAGCATGTTAAGTATAGGGAGGAGGAACGAGATCAACCAAAAGAGAGAGAGATCAAGTGAGGAATCAAGTAGAAGTTATAGGTTGGATCTTTATAATTTTCTCTTATTTGTCGTTCAATGGAAAAATAGTGAATTTTTTTAATTGTTGTTTCTAGGTAAGCTGCCGAGCCTAGAAGGTTACCATTTTTTAGAAATACTAATTTTCCTAGAAACAAATTGATGACTCTACTGGGGAAACTGAATGCCCTTTTTGGTAGCTTAGTATCCTCTTAGAACATTCCACTACACTTTCTTGTTATTGTTCATTAAAATCAAGCTTAATCCACAGAAAATTGCATCAAATTTGAGCCAAAAATAACTTTAGAATTGCTCCCTGTGACCATCGCATTCTCCTGAATTGTGGCCTTCTATGCATAGTAGTTCCCAAATGGAGAAAGTGCTATGAATTGCACTGTCTATCACTACAGCCTGCGATGATTGTCTGAAGCTCAAATTTCCCATCTGGGAATTGATGTTTTTGACCAATTTTCATCTTTGTTTGATTGCTTGCTGAAGATGAATGATGTCTCATCATCGAAACCAAATTTCATCCCTTAATTTAGCCTTGTTTAAGATTAGGATTGGTGAATGTTTTTATGTATTTTTTTTTCGTTTACAATCCATTATCAAAAAGTAGTGTTGATCGATTGTCGTTTCGATAGAAAAGTGTCGTAAAGTCTTCAATGTCATAAAAAAAGTGAAGTGTTGTAAAAATCTTCCTTCATAGCTAATCGATTAAAATATTTTGTGCATTTGATTTGATTTCATTCAAAGTGTCAAAAGGTTTTGTTTCTTCAAACTTGAAAGTGTCGTTTAGTCCTCCCTTCTCTCTTTGAAGAAAAATTGTCGAAAATCACCATTTTGTGTGAAGTATTCTAAATCATTTTTACATTTGTTTTTCTTATTGCATCATTCACATTAAGAGAAACTAGAAACAAATACATTCATTTTGCATTGTGCATATTAAGGTTTGTGAATACTTGATAGGAATAGCTAGGGAAATTGCATTAGATGTGCTCTTTTCTCTTTGTCAAAGAGCTAATTGCTCTATCCTTTAGTAGCTAAGGTTTTCATCATTCAAAATAAATCAAAAGTTTGTTTACCATGATAGTTGCATTTTAGGAATTGTGAACCTACATCACGTGGTGAACCTTCAAAGGAAAATTCTAAAGAAGATCAACTTAAAATTTATCTGAATTAATCTAATAACACATTGGAAGCTAACGAAAACATCTAGAGGTCTAGGCTAGAGACGTGTCCTGGTGTCTTTAAACCTAGTGGTTGTCATTTTCACTGAAGGTTGGGTGATTCCTCCTCTTTGATCCAATAAATACTCATACGGACTTGTGCTCCCTATATTGTCATGTATATAATGGGAGACCCCAATAGCTTGAAATATTTTATCCCTAGGAATCCGAGTCTGCCACCTTATTGATCGCAATGCACTGAACACAACATTTGGGAAGATTGAGTATCGTACGTAAGGTCCTTGGTAATTTCTCTTTCATTTATCACCATGGTGTATATTGTAGTTTTGCGATTTGTCTGGTAAACCCTCTTGTCTAGAATCTCCAGAGTAGTCACTTTTGTTCCTTTTCAACTCTTTAAAAGAAAAAGGATCATTTGAGCACTTGTTCTTTTAGGATTATTAAAAATTGAAAGCAACTAGAGTCATCTTTTGCTTTTTCTCGACTCTTTAAAACTAAAAAAGAGAAGTTGCGTTCTAGTGTCGTAAAATTAATTGACTAGGGATACATCTTCCATGCTCTCTCCTTAGTTGATCTTAGGTTGAAGCATATGGAAACAAATGCGGAGTCCACCGATCAAGGAATTCCTTTTGATGGAAATCTTATTACTTTTCCTCCATTTGGAAATATTGGTTCTCCATATATGGCTACATTGTCCCTTCCGGGATTTACCATTGGCTTGCTTGTATGGTTGTTTTCAACCTCTTTGGTTCAAAATATCATGATTTCTTCGCAATCAAGTACACCTCCAACTGGACAAAATCAACCTTTAGTTGATCCTAAAGTTGACCCTTTGCCTTCTTCCTCATTTGTTTCTTCCTCCCCTTCTTCCTCTTCACCTGGTGAAAGTATTGGTACTAGCAACCAGGTGGCTAAGAAGAAGAAGAAAGGGAAGAAGAAGAAGAAGAAGCAAATTCAGTAAAGGGGTGACCAAGCAACCATTGATTTGAATGCAAACTCTAATGAGAAACTATCCATTAAGCCTCACAAAGTTCGATATCCATGCAAACTTTGTACGAGAGACCATCTACTTCGAAATTGTCCTGATATTCCTCAGATCTTAGAAGAATGGTCTTCTTGTTCACATCATCTTGTATCATCAACCTCTAGACATCATGTTGGTGACATACTATCAACTAGTGATAGTAAAGTTCATGGAAAGAAGGGAAAAGTCAAGTTTCCATGTAGGTTATGTGAAGGGAATCACCCCATTCAGCTTTGTCCCTATCTAGATGAAGCCAAAAGAGTGTTGGATAACCATCCTGCCTCACTGTAGCGACTTCCATCTGGTTACAGGAAACTATCCCTAAATCCTTCACTAGTTTATGAATTGATTGACTCAAATCAACCGTCAGTCAAACCCACTCTCTCTGAAAGTGAATCCTCGGAGTCTATACCCAACCCAAATCAATAGGTCTAGGTAACAGTTGACCTGATTTCACCTTCAGTAAATTGCACCTTTCTCGAAGAGAGTGAAAATGATACCATTCAAGTTGTTTTTGTTTCTTCATATTCTAATGATTTTGGGGGAAATCTGCTTATTCCATCAAGACAGGAGGAAAATCCTCTAGTTCTCGTAACTTAAGGGGTTAATTCTCCCACTTCTACGGGACCCCCTCCAAGTAGTGTAGTCACTTCCTTTGATTGGAATTGACAGGTAGGTTTCTGCCTTCCTTCTTATGTGCCTTTCCAAATCATAGTACAAGTTTGTAATATGATTGTGTGTGGCACTATTATAGATGAAGGCGCATCAGTGAGTATCCTTTCCTCAACTGCTTGGCAAGCACTTGGTCACCATCGCTTGTGTCTGTTACACAGAATCTATTCAGTTTTAATAGAGGAACTAGTAAACCATTAGGGATCCTTCCATAGTTACCTATCACTTTGGGAGGAAAAATCATTTATTTAAATGTGATGGTAGTCCCGAGCCCTCTAGATTACAATTTACTTCTTGGGCGTGACTATGTTTATGACATGGAAGCCATTGTTTCAACACTCTTTCAAGTGATTTGTTTCCCGCATAAAGGAAAAATTGTCACCATTGACCAGCATTCATTTCCTGGTCCAAATATAGCTTCCAGCCAATCATCTTCCTTAAATGGTCCATTTATACCAATGGCATCATCTCCACTAAGTGTTAATTATGTGGCAACTTGTTCCATACCTACATCAACTGACAATCAATCCAGTGATGTTGTACATCATGTACTGGGGGCATTGGAACTAGATCTCTCTTTCATGACCTATTATGAGTTGTGACTGAGTTCAAGGATAGTTCTTTAACTGTGTCAACCTCGTTAAAAAATGAAACAGGCCTCAGGATAGTTCATGGTATTGTGTCAACTTTGATAAAAAATGAAACAAGGGTCTATGAGGATAGTTATTTTACTCTGTCAACCTCATTAAAAAATCAAATAGCTCTTATGAGGACAATTCATTGTCTTATGTCAACCTCGTTAAAAAATGAAAAAAGGAATATGAACATAGTTCCTTGTCTTGTGTCAAGCTTGTTAAAAAATGAAACAAGGACCCCTGGAGCAAAGTTCCAAGTTGAGTATTTGATTAGATCTCGTAAAATCCCAGTCAAGTCTTTCACTTGATCTCATAAAATAACCTTCATTCCATCCACCTAATAGCCACTAATAGTCTAATAGGTGAATGTAATGAAGCTTGGGGGGCATGCACCTAGTGGTAAAGTTAAGTTTTCCAGTAAGGTTATGTGAAGGGAATCACCCCATTCACCTTTGTCTATCTAGATGAAGCCAAAAAGGTGTTGGATAACCATCTTGCTTCACCACAACAACGTCCATCTGGTTACCAGAGACTCCCCTTTTCATCATGCTGAGGGCATGTAAACCAATTCAAGCATAGTTTTTCATTTTAAGCTTGTGTAAAAATGAAACTGAAGCCAAGCATAGTTCCCCATGGTTCAAACTTGTCTAAAAATGAAAGGTGTTGGATAATTGTCCTTCTTCACTGCACCAACGTCCATTTGGTTACCAGAGACTCTCCTTTTCATCATGCTAAGGGCATGTAAACCAATTCAAGCATAGTTTTTCATTTTATGCTTGTGTAAAAATGAAACTGAAGCTAAGCATAGTTCTCCATGGTTCAAGCTTGTCTAAAAATGAACCCATTTTCAATTTTTAACCCTTGATATTGCCATTCTATCAGCCTTTTGAGCCTTGGTTGTGTTCATCCCATCACCACCATCGCTTTGGCTGATCATACACTTTCACTTGGTTGTTTTACCCTTTCTGAGGAACAGTTGCAATGAGTGGTCTTATTAGCCAATATCTTCACATAAATCAACATGTTTTATGAAGTTCCAACATCACCAGAACCAGTTGCTACCCTAGACACCCCTCGTTCCTCAAAATAGAGTCCTCTTTAAACTCTTTTCAGACTCTTTAAATAAGAAAAGATAGTCGAGCGCTTGCCTTTTCCAGCTCGTTAAAGTATTGGAAATGACATCTCTCTTGTTTTGGAAATGACATCTCTCTTTTCAAACCTAAGGGATTAATTTATGAAAAGTAGCTTATGGAGTTTTATTTTCATCTCTTTTCAAACTCTATAAAAATGAAAAGGACCGAGTTATCCTTGTCATTAAACTCGTTAAAATAATATCGACAAACTTGTCCATTTAGGCAAGACTGAGTTTCATCGTCGCTAGACTCGTTAAAACATCAAATATCGATGGGTTTGCCCGAAGGGAGAATTATAGAACAAGCATATGCTATCCTCCTCAAGCTTGATAAAAAATAAAGAGGTACTGGTAAGCAATGACTGGGGAAAATGGGAAAAATCTTGAAAACTTATGGTAGCAAGTCGCTCTTGAACATGACACTTTCACTTCATCTCCATGATTATGTTGGGTTATGACATTACGTTTGATGGTTATCATACCATTGGTCCATCACACCATCCATCACTCTTGTTTTGGGTCAACGCTACCAATTCATCTGTGTCACTGATATCTTCAAGAGAAGTCATCCAATTAAAGTCTCATCCATTGCAATACTACAAACCTTCATTTTCATGACTGCCATTCCTGAACCTTGTGTCATCAGTTCATTTTCATCTCCAAAATCATTTACTTTGTTTCATGCCATAGATGTGTGATACATCAAGGCCGTCCTATGGTGAGTCACTTCTTGTTGAAATTAGCTCATCATCCAAGAAGTTGACTTAGAAACACCCTTTCAGTGCTTTGAAGCTTTCATACATCAATGGCAAGTTTCTCTCTTCTAGTGACAGGTTGACATCAATGGCCTTTGACCGAAAGATTTTGCATGGTGTTCGACATCGAATCATTTATTAAAACCATGTGAAATGTACTGCAATACCTTGAGGATCATCATCATTAGTGGTGATCCCTCTCGCGTCTATTAACAACTTACATCATTGGCTGGTAATCAGATGATGTCTCTCCATGTTCAACCTCAGAACATCTTTTCACATGGTTTGACTTGTACATTGAGTGAATATTGAATGAGTTTAAAGACCTTGGATCTAGTTTCATCCATTTGGGTTGTGATATATTTGGGAGTACTAAAGCATAAAATGTACAAAGGTTTTACACAATTGGTCATCCTAATCATGGATCACAAATTTATATCTATAGAATCACAAGTCTACATCTGTAGACGACTATCTGATCTATGTACATGTAATGAAAGTTGATAAGCTAAGCATGGGAATGCCTCCCATAGCTAATTGATGAGAAAATCATATTATCATGATGTATTGTATTGTAATTGATGCAAGTCGCCTTCCAGTTCGAAACTTCTGATCCTCATGATAAAGCATTTCACCTGACATAGATATTTAGGACCTCATGCTTTAGGGGACAAATGTTATAGACATATTTGGGCACATCAACCCCAACTCACATGTTGATGATATTAGGGTTCATCAACCCTTAATATAGTTGTTTTACGCCCTAAAGAAATTTAGTCCTCTAAATGCCTCATTCACCAAAAGTTTCATCACAAAATTTATCCAAAAGGTGCCTAAAAGGGATCATTGCAGAAAGCCCTGCGTTAGGGTGCTATGCATAGCAGGTTCCACACTGTCCAAGTGTTATGCATCGTAGTTTGGCCCTCTTTAGGGTGCGATGGTGGAGCTTAGACAAAATTCTAGGAGATTTTGAAGAATCAGTTACTCATGGAAACCTCTAGAAGCTTCTCCTGTGCCACCTGCCCCTCTGGGTTCGCCCAAGGATGAATAAAGGAACTAGGAAACATCCACCTATTCCCCTCTTTCATGGAACCAATTCTGAAAAATAGAAAGGCATTAATCATCATCATGATGACTCAGCCTCCTTCACTCATCTATAAATGGATCCCTCATCCAAGAGATCTTGAGGTTCAATATTTCTGAGTGATAAGGAAGTGTGATGGCTTTAGTATTGAGGCAAAGTATTGTTTTAATGTCAGAATTTCTTGTTGCTCATGAGGTGAAGAAGGTTTGAAAATGGGAGGATGCCACTGGATCGCACTTATGGGTTGTAATCCTCCTTTCTATTAATAAATGTTTTCAAGATTTTCCCCTATGATTGTGTAATCTTTCAATGCAATTATATGTTTATCATACTTTCGATTATGTGATATTTATTAATTATGGATCATTATGCTTTGATGGGTCTATGTTTCTATAATTGTCCAAGTACTCTCCAAGCATGTTAAGTATGGGGAGGAGTAACGAGATCAGCCAAAGGAGAGAGAGATCAAGCGAGGAATCAAGCAGAAGTTACAGGTTGGCTCTTTATAATCTTTCTCTTATCCGTCATTCATAGGAAAAATAGTGAATTGTTGTAATTGTTGTTTCTAGGTTAGGTGCCAAGCCTATAGGGTTAGCATTTCTTAAAAATACTAATTTTCCCAAAAACAACAGCATGACTAAGTGAGAGGAAGCAATGTGAAGAATTTAGCCTTATATCCTCCAGCTCAGCCAAGTTTAACAACAATAAAAACTAGAAAGCAACCTATAGCATATCTAACTGAAAACATTAGATCACCAATAAGTATAGAAGATGCTCTCAAATTCAAGGATCAAATAGAAGATGACATCATTAACACTTACATTAACCAACTAGATGTCGTATCTCATCCAAAATGTCACATGATCGAAGCAACCCTGGATAATGAAATAGAAGAAGATCCCTTAAAAGATATTAACGATTGTTCAATACCAATAACTTATGTTTATAATAGTAAAACCATAGAAATTGAACCAGGGAAAGTCTTAAATATCAACAAAAGCCTGACCACTAACCAGGTGAAAAATCTTGTTCAACTTTTGAGAAAATATAAATAGGATTTCACATGGGATTACCCAGACATCAAAGGGATTGATCCCTAATTATGCATGCAGCACATCTATATAGAGAAATATGCTAGGCCCATTCGACAACGTCAATGGAGGTTAAACCGTCACCTTAAAGATATTGTTAAAGCTAAACTACAAAAACTGTTAGATGTAAATTTCATCTATCCTATATCTAATAGCAAATGGGTCTCTCCATTAGTGGCGGTGCCTAAAAAGAATGGAAAGTGGCATATATGTGTTGACTATAGAGAGCTTAATAAGGAAACCCAAAAAACCATTTTCCCCTTCCCTTCACTGACCAGGTCTTGGACACATTAGCAGGAAAAAAATTATTTTCTTTCCTAGACAGCTTCAGCAGCTACAATCAAATTTAAATTGTCCCTGAAGACCAAGATAAGACTACCTTTACTTACCTTTGGGGGACATTTGCTTACATGGTCTTACCTTTTGGGCTGTACAATGCACTTGCCACATTCCAGAGGGTTATACTCAACATTTTTTCAGAACCAGATAAACGAAGGACTTGAGGTGCACATGGATGAATTTACACATTATGGAGATGACTTCGAGCCAGCATTATAAACTTTAGAGAAAGTTCTACAAGGATGCATTGCTACTAGGCTCTATTTAAGCAATGAAAACTGCCACATGATGATGACCGAGGGCCTCATCCTCGGTCACTACATCTCAGCAGCTGGAATTCAGGTAGATCTAGAAAAAATTCAGATAATTCTTTTAATACCTACCCCCTCCACACAAACTGAGGTACGCAGTTTCTTGGGATTTTTTGGATATTATAGGAGATTTATAAAGAATTTCTCTCAATTTGCTGCACCATTTTATTCATTAACCGGAAATATAAATTTCATTTGGACTGACAAATGTGACATTGCTTTTCAAGATTTAAAATGGCTTGTATCAATAGCCCCAATATTACGGGGCCCAAACTGGGATTTTCCATTCCAAATTTCATCCGACGCTTTAGATACGGCCATTGGAGCACTTCTCGGCTAGGAGGAAGATAAGAAGCCATATGCAATATACTACATTATCAAAAATCTATCTCCTGCTGAATTAAATTATAATGTGACTGAAAAAGAATTTTTGGTTGTAATCTATGCTATTAATAAATATAGACATTATATAACAGGATACCCTCTGGTTTTGTATACTGATCACTCTGCTATTAAATATCTAGCTAAAAAACTCATTACAAATGGAAGAGTGAAAAGATGGTTGATCCTTTTGCAGGAATTCGACATAACAATCAAAGATCGACCATGAAAAGAAAATCCAGTAGCAGACTTCCTTTTACGTATGCCAAAGACAGACAACTCGGCAGCAGTAGAAGACCAGTTCACCGATGAAAATTTATTTTTTGTAATCATGAAAACATCATGGTATGTGGATGTTGCAAACTACCTAGCAGTGGGAAAATTATCCAAGCACACGACACCCAATGAAGGAAAACAAATAGTACAACGTATCACTCGGTTCTCTTGGATCGGAGGATATTTATTTCATACAAGGGTCGATATGCACATTCAAAGATGTGTCAGGGAAGACAAAGTCTTCGACATCCTAAAAGCTTCCCATGATGGGCCTTGCAGTGGACATTTTGTAGACTGCAGGACTGGTCACAAAGTCTTACAAACAGGCTATTATTGGCCCAGCATTTTTAAAGACGCTAAGAAGTTTGTCCAGGAATGTGATAGTTGCCAAAGAATGGGGTGCCCTGGGCAGTCTGACGAGATGCCCCTGGATTCATAGTTATTCATTGAACCATTTGAGTAATGGGAATTAGATTTCACTGGTCCAATAAACCAATCATCTAATTGAAAGACATACATACTAGTCACAATAGAATATGTGACTAGAGGGGTGGAGGCAGAAGCATTACCAAGGCAATGGAGGACTCAGTAATCTAATTTCTTTTCTAACTATTTGTGCGATATCGTTTGCGTAGAGAAATAATCACAAATGGAGGGCCAAAATTTATAGGCCATAAGATTGCTGCAACATTAAAAAATCATCATATCATGCACAAAATCACAACTCCATACCACCCGCAAAGAAATGGCCAGGTAGAAAGAACCAATAAAGTAATCGAGGCAATACTCACAAAAACAGTTGCATCACATAGACGTGGCTGGGCTACCCGATTACCAAAAGCCCTATGGGCATACTGCACAACATGGAGAAATACCATGGGATACTCCCCATACCAGCTAGTGTTTGGCAAAGAACCTATCTTCCCAATCGAATTTGAAATTTAGACATTGAGGATAGCTTTGGAGGTAGGCTTGGACTTAAATGAAGCAGATATTAATAGGCTACATAAAATCAATGAATTGGATGAAATCTAGCTATTAGCTCTTCAACATACTACATTGATCCAACAATAAAAAGTGAAATGGCATGATTCCCTTATCAAGAAGAAGATCTTCCATGAAGGTGATTTGGCACTTCTATATGATTCTAGGTTCCAGGATTTCTTGGGAAAACTCTAGGCTAGATGGTTAGGCCCCTATGAGATACAGGAGGTGCATGATAATGGCACCATCACATTAGCCACCATTGATGGGTCTGGATACTCTTTTAAAGAGAATGGACATCGAGTACGACTCTATCACAAACTGCTTACCAGGGAGTCCTTTTGCCAATAGTTACGGGAAGATTCCACTATACAAATTCTTGCTGAGGAGGGCCATCCATCCACAGCATCAGTCCAGTGAAGAATCTATTTGTTTTTGAAATTTGTAGATAAATTTTCCTTTCTATTTGATTGAATTTTCTTGTATAAATTGTATATAAGTTTTTTTTTTTTTTTTCTATTTTTCCTTTGTTGTTCCCTCTAAGAAACAACTATTGTTCCCTCTAAGGAACAACTGTTGTTCCCTCTAAAGAATACCAATGTTCATGTGGATTTTCTTCTTATTGTTCCCTTTAAGGAACAACTGTTGTTCCCTCTAAGGAACAGTCGTTGTTCCCTCTAAGGAACAACTGTTGTTCCCTCTAAAGAACAACCGCTATTCCCTCTAAGGACTAACAATTTCACATGCAATTAATTATTTTTTTGTCTTCTTGATGTTCCGTTTAAGGAACAACTGATGTTCCCTCTAAGGAATAGTCGTTGTTCCCTGTAAGGAACAACAATTTTGTGTGCATTTGTTTTCCTTCTGTTCCATCTAAGGAACAACTACCATTCCCTCTAAGGAACAATTGTTGTTCCCTCTAAGGAATAATAATTTCACGTCTAGTTTTTTCTTTTTCTTGCTATTCTTTACAAGGAACAGTTGTTTCTCCCTTTACGGAACAACTGTTGTCCCCTCTAAGGAACAACCGTTGTTCCCTCTAAGGAACAACTACTGCTCCCTCTAAGGAACAGTTGTTGTTCCCTGTAAGGAACATCAATTTTTGTTTGTATTTTCTTCATTTTTCCCTACAGGGAACAACAAACTTTTGGCATGTGTTTCCCTTGTTGTTCCCTATAGGGAACAACTATTGTTCCCTCTAAGGAACAACAATTTTCTTATGTATTTTCTTTGTTGTTCCCTCTAAGGAACAACACCCTTTTTGTGTATTTGTCTTTGCTATTCCCTTTAAGGAACAACACTTTTGTGTGAGGTTTTCTTTTGCTGTTTCCTTTAGGAAATAGCACTTTGTGAATATCATTTCTTTCCTTTGCCCATTCTTTATAATCCTCTATAGGGCACAAGTGTCCAAAAATATATGTAAGGATACAAATATGAAGTTCACTGGAACAAGCAAATCGAATGTTATCATCTTTAATAAGATTGATTTGATAAAAAAAGAAAGGACACAACCATGTATATCACTTCATTGTCCTTATTTTCAATATAAATTGAATTGATTGATGATTTTACCATGCTAGTTTTCCCCTTACCCTTATAATTCTCTCTATTCATTATCGTCAAATAAGGTTAAGGGCATACTTTTTTTCTATTGATATGTTCAGACTTATTCCACCATCCCTACTCCTAAGGAGTGTTGAGCCACCCTCTATATATAAATAGGAAGTGCTGTTAAAAAAAAATAAAAAATAAAAATACATATGTTTATTAACAATTTTATGATTTTTACAGATGGAGGATAGGGGGTCTCATCATGAGCCAACCTACCATGATCATAAGGAAGAAGTGAAGTGGCATTCCCACTATGGTCACCACACCAGGGATAAGATCCAATGGATGCATTAAGAAAAAAAGTCCTCGGAATAGGAAGTCTCATTACGAGCTGGCCTGCCCACCTTTCGCCCCTTCCCAATGAATGACAATGTGTTCACCTGGTTACCAAGCTAGCACATTGGTCTCTAGTCTGATATCATAATGCACTTCCCCAATTATACATAAAGGATCATGGTTCCAAAGCATGAAAAAGCAACTCTATCAAGGCTATAAATGCCTGTGGACAATAGAAGCTCTTTTGATGGTATTGAAGTTGTATTTTCAACATCAATAGTTATTATAATTCCTTTCTTATTTTTTACCTTTACTACAGAGAGATTATGTTCCTAATCTATTTTTTTAACCTTTATGCATGCGATATATTTTAAGTGGAATGATGATGGCAAAGTACCTTTCCTATGTCAGATGTCCTTTTTCCTTTTGGAATCACCTCATGACATCTCCTCAATTGTTGATAATTCTTGTTATATGCATTGATTTCAAAACTCTAATATCTTTTGAGATCCTTTCATTAATATGCATACCTTGCCAGTTTTATCACCCCTGTACTTCGCCGCCAACATGTTATTCCTTCACTTATTTGGTCGAAGGCGACCTATTATTTCAAAGGGGGGCGAGAAGCAACCTCTAGTGTACTTATGTATGCATGTCAGTTCTTCATTTGATTTTGCAGGTCAATACAAAATTCCATGATTATGGAGTGTGTGTTATAATAGCAAGTCCTAGATAACGATATTTATTCCTCTAAAGTATCATCTGATATAACCATTATAACAACTTCTTGTTCCATCACTTGGCTCTGTCTATTGCTGTAATATGACAGCTACACTAACTGTTTGTATAATTCAGGCAGTATGGGAGGAAGAACAGTGCATAGGGAATCACTAAAACTGGCTGCTTCTGATGTAGCCAAAGAAATTCTAGCTCGAGCTGGATGGATAACATACTTCACATGATTTCAGCAACCCAATAAAGCAATTGCTATTGAATACCTACAAAATTTATAGAATGGACAATCCATGATAAGAGGTAAGCAAATCACAGTGTTAGATGCTATGATAGCTGAAGTGTCCGGATTACCAGTAGAGGGACCCGTATGGGCTAATAAAATATTGAAGTTGCAGGATTCTATTGTAGTCTTTAAGGATGAAGGACATGAGTTGATCATCAAAGGAAAATGAGTTTGACCATCATCCATTGGAGAACCGTGGGGAGAACTAGCCAGAGTCATCCAGAATCACACCACATGTCATGGGCAAAAAGACATGGTAGGGCGCATCATCTAAAACTCTTAGTAGTCCTGAAACAAAAGTGTTATGTGAATTTACTTGCATATTTCAATTTTCCATTGCATGACACTGCTGAAAGGATAAAAAAGTCCCAAGACATAGAAATCAGCATAAGCCACCACTATTTGATTAGGCTAATAGTGAGTTACAACCTCGCCCAACAATAATCAAGTTGGGAGGAATTAATATTTGCTATTGAATGGTGTTTAGCTCTACCTACGCCTAACCCTATTCTCAAAAGGAAGAGGACTACCCTTACAACAAACATTCCCCAAAAGCACAGAAATTTTGCTAGGCTGAGGACAAACTTAGGAGCGGTTGAAAACCCCCAAGGCAGTATCAGCCAGCCCATAGAATTGTCTAGCCTAGGAAGTGAATAACACTTACAGATAGAAGGCCAGGATAACCCTGAATCGGACCATGAGGAAGAATTAGGGTATTTTGGAGATGAGGAAATAAATGAATCAGAACTCCCCTTAACATCAAATACAAGTTCCCCAGGTGATTTACTGAACAATATCAAATTGGCCCAGATTCTGGCGAATATGGATGATTTCATACAACCCGAAAGCCCACTCAATTTTGACATTAGAGAAACCCAATCTTTAGAGAACTTTGGCCACGATATAATTATATCAGAAAATGTAAGCTGCGAAGAAAAAAAATGGGTAGAGGCCACTCAAGAAGAGGTGAACCAACTTGGTGATATGCCTCCAGGAGAACCTAGCTAGGTAGGCCTAAATACGGAGAATATAAGCCAAACAAAAGAAATAGAAATAAACAAGGAAGATGACTACCAATCTGGGGACACAATTATTTTAGAACAAAGCCAAGATGAGCAACTAGGATCGTTAGGAGTAGAGACGATTAACAAAATTGTTTCTCCTCTTGAAAATAGTAGAGAAAAAATTAAAAATCTTAGGAAGGAACAACAGAGGCCGCGGAAAATGGTGAAAAGGCTTAGACAAAAGAGAAGAAAGTTATGAGTGGGGAAGTTTCCAGACAAAACCCTGGAAACAATAAACGCAGTAGTTCAAACTAAATTATATGAAACAAAAGCTATAGGGACTCAAACTAAGCCCACACTCACTCAACTTGTTAAGGAACAACATGTAATTCTTGCAGAAGTAGCTACCCAGATGGAGGCTATACCCTCTTATGACGTAGATATTCAAACAAAGCTAGTACCCTCCTACAACATGGCTATCCAGATGGAGGCATGGACCTCCCATAATAAAGGAACACAGACAATAGGCATTCCTTCTCATAGTAGGAGTACGTAGACAACCATTCAAGCCAAAGATATAATGACGAGCAACAACCCCAGTATATTGACTCTTTAAGAAGATTTATCATAGGCTCAGCTTGCTGTCGAACATCTTGAGCTAGAAACTGTCTCCCAACAAAAATACCAAGAATTACAGAGGCAACTTCGGGAAATGAATACATTAGAAAGAGAGACCTTCGACAAATACTGAAAGGTAGAAGAGAAAATTGAGAAAATGAAGCTCATATTAGAGAAGGTCATGAGTCAAATGAACACTATCTTCTAATTACACACTGATGTCTTGGCATGTAGATCACCTGCCAATAATTATGCCTTATTTTTGCTAGAAAGATACTTGTAGTTGAAAATCAAAGCCGTTAGGGCTGGAAAACTGATAGAATTAAAAACAATTGAGGATTTCATAAAATGTTGCAAACAACATGGGGTAAAAGCTCAAAGATTTCTTTGTGAATTTTAGCTACATGATTTTTTATTAGAGGAAGAAGTGGAAAAGAACCACAATCCTTTTGTGGGGGATGTGAAATTCCAATCTTTTATCTCATTTGCTATCAATCAACTGAAATGGTTCAAGGCTCATAACGCGTTCCAGAAACAAGAGCATGGACTGGACCTTCGGGTCAGAGGTGAACCCCAACACCCTTGGCAAATCCTGGCCAATCACAAGAGTCTAATGAAAAAAGAAGGAGTAATCAAAATTTAGGGCCTATTCAGAAATAGATTATACAAAAGGGAGTAGAATACTTCCTCTCCATTCAAGAAAGCTCCTTGGCTGCAGCCAAGCTCAGGTGGACAGTCTCCACTAGTAATGTACATAATAGAGAAACATTTAATCATAAAAGAAATAAATTAGTTGCAGAACGTTTTGTCACATATAACAATCTCATTTTGAGAGAAGGTCCTTATTGGCTAGGTTGTCTGTTCCACAGCCGTATCGTTTGGTATCCTGCTGAAGGTTATCAGGCTATATATGAATTGCCTGAAGGACAGACAAGGCCCATCTCTGAGCTCTGGCCAAGAATCATGGCTTTAGACCACTTTATGACATTTCTTCTCCATCTTATTCTTTAACTACTCTGCATACGAATTATTTGCTTTTCATGAGGACATGAAAAAGGGTAACCAAGGGAGTATGTTGAGTCATAGAAAAGGTATGCATTTACTATTAATCACATCATCCTTTTCCTTCATTCTTATCTTTTCTATATCTTAATGTGTCAATCTATTAAGGAATTATGGTAAGAAATGAAGGAATTATCTACAGTTATGACTTAGCTAATATTACCCTTCTTTATGCAGAAAAACAACAAAAGGGACAAATGTTATACCCTCATGAAGGAACAACAAAAATTGGCAAGCTGAGGAAGGAATGTGGCAATCGCAGATAAGGCCAAAGCAAATAAAAAGAATTAGCGTGAGAAAGGAAAGGATGTCTGAAGTTGGAAATCTATTGTGAATCCCTCAGGATCGAGAGATCCTAAGGGATTGCATTTATCATTTATCTTTTACCATTTCCTATTATAAAAGGAGATGTTTGTAAGAAGGAAAGGGAAGGAAAATCTCTATTACTATTGAAATTGTAATTTTAATTATAGAATCTTATTGTCGAAAAGAGCACGAATAAATTGTAATGCTCATTCAGTTTGATGATTAATATACAAGTGAAGTTGTTGTTCCCTCGCGTTATCTGAAGTAACTTAGCAGTGTTCACTAGTGGCTAAGGGCCTAGCCTCTAGTGGATTCAACTGCTTTCTTTGTGTCATACATTTCCAATTCTTGCAAGTGTGATGGTTTGATAGTATTCTGGCTTTCTGTGATTTTATCTCCTTCACTGTTTATTGTTTTCCGGTGTTGACAGAATATCCTTGTTTTATATAATTTACAGTATTGTCATTTTAGATTGAGTTACTTAGGTAAATATTCCACTTGATATAATCAACTGTAAAGAGTATTAACTATCATTGTTAGACTCTCATATTGATGGTATTGCCATTTATATTATTTACTAAAGAGTGAGTTTAATTTAGATTAAATCAGTTAAAGAGAGATGAGTTATCGTTACTATACTCTCAATTGATGTTTTTGTTACTTGAATTGATGAAAGATTTGATTTTGTTAGAGGATTGAGTTTTCTTTAATTGTAATTGGAATTTACTAGATGTATCCATTTACTCTTGTATTTAAAGATCTATACTAAAATTTAGGAAACATTACTCCCTGAATTAAATAGCAGCCACATACTGTGTACACTCTTAAAAAAAGAAGACTTTCTTGGATTGATAATTAATGTGAGGATGATTAGGATTTTTAAAAGGCACCTTTTATCACCCAACAATGTGGTAGTACTACTAGGTCCATCCGAGGGAGAAGGATACACTGAACTAGTGTGCGAAAATTATTGTTATGATGATCTCGATTGTATTTACAAGATAACAGCATGAGAAGAAGATTGGGTGAATCCAACTGCATATGGAAGAATTTCATGGGAGTGTGAAAGCTTCTGAACTTCAGATTTAGAAGAAATGATAGAGAAATTGCTAAATCGGCTGCACGAAGTAACAATGCTTAATTGCAACATGATGGTTATATCACTGTGTTGCGTGACAACAAAAGCAAGGGAGCTGCCAACATATCATGAATTGTCAGCGGTGGATGAATTTTTGAGCAAATTTGGAAGTGCAGGACTAAAACTTCAGTGGTTTGATACGCCAAATTGGGCACTGCATGCAACACCTGCATGATGGTGGGGTAGGCATCAAGTAAATTTTGAGGACTGGTGCGGATGCAGAAGGATGATTCACCTACGTTTTGGAAAACCACAGCTCCGAAAAAAATCCAATGAGCAGGGTCGAAACAACTTGCGTGCCCACCTTTCCTGATGGGTACAATGATATGTTGTACTGTTTGCACAAGCACACACCACCCCCAGAATAGAGAATCAGAACCAACCACAGCAGCAGGAAAGGCGACACGCGCTACCAATTCTCCACAATGAAGCCTTCGATAGGGTGTGTGGAGTACTGAACAAGGTTCACCAGGCGAGATGAAATGAATGGGACTTGCGCGTGCCAACGATTTGTTGGGCCTACCGAACCATGTGAAAAACCCTAAATGTAGAGGCAATTCCAAAGGTGCAGAACAGAGTGGAGACTGTAATTGCTGAAGAAAATGCAAAAATGAATCCACATGTACTAGACCCTATAGTGGTGATAGTGCGCGATGGCCAGGAGGAAGAAATCACACATCCGCATGAGGTCAAACATATAAGGATTCAAGAAGCCATCTAGCAAGGGAACCTTTTACTTCGTGAACTCGAAAAGGACCAGGTACCATTGAGGAAGAAAAGCATTTTAATGGACGCTAAGATCAAGAGGCTGGAAATGAGATCACATAGGCATGTCTCATTAATAAACCAAGGATGAAAAGGAAAGATTCAAATTATCATACCACTACATTAGAAGAGTGTTGCTGAGAATTTATAATTATTCTTCCATGGCTACGACCGCACCTCACCAAATGCAGTAACCAAGGGAGTGTACTATATATAGTAGAACGTGCAGTGCCAATGGTCGTGCAGGCAATTGAGGAGTTTTCACAGACTATACTGGAAGGGGAGTTGAAGTTTTGCATGGGTGGTACGATCACCTAAATAGCCATATGGAGTGTAGTCTCAGAGCTTCAGGCAGTTGAAAGAGAGTGCAAGACTAAGAAAGAGTCTTTTTGGGAGGTGCGCAATGAGGGAGGTGCGCAGAAAATCAACATGAAACAAGGTTCGTGCCCACGCACGACGAGCTACGATGTCACGTGGGTAGGCTCGGAAGTAACTGTTGATGCCAATGTTCATGATGAGATGTCTAATTTAAGGCAAAAAGGAGTGGGCGGCGGGCATTTAAGACATGAATTAAGGGCTAAATTTGGGGCAATCTACCACCAAGAAAGCATGGATGGATCAGAATTGGGGGGAACGATCGAAGTTGAATTCAAAAGGTGCTATAAAACTCCAGGGGCTAACCACGAGAAAACACTTGTTCATTTGAGATTTGAGTAGTTGATTAGATCATAGAGTATTAAGCATCGAGTAAGATTTGAGCCCTGAAGTTCGCGAACATCCACAGACAACTCAAACAGGATGACGACTACCAGGAGAGGTTTGGGCTCTGCTGAAGGAACCACCGATGAGGTCGCGCAGAACCCCATGGTGCATGATGTTCCCAGAGGCATTGGGTTCACACCAGAAATCCCAAAATCACCTTTGACGCTGAGGCCCAAGAAGGATAAGAAGGTAGCGGGACCAGTTCGCATGTCCCCGAGGAATCCGTGGTTCGGTAAACTTTCAATGGAAGACAATGGCAAGGCTGTCGCCATTGAGACAAATGATGATGAGGAGGACCAACAGGCTATTGCCAATGAGATAGTGGTAGCATAAGACATGGAGGAAGACATCAAGCCAGTGCGCGCTACAACGAAATTTCCCGAGTACGTCCCTCCATGGAAAGGGAAGGCTAAGATACCCAAGGATTTGGATGTCGCTAAGAGCACACTCCAAACCTCGCTCCTCCTCAATGGAATTGTGTTTGAGGGCTTGACCTTGGGTCACATGCCCACAATGAAATTTGAAGATTGGGACCTCGCAAACAGCGAGAAGTTCCCACATTTAGAGATTGAGAACCTCATGAAGTAGAGCATGAAGGGGTCAGTTACAACACTAGAGTTGCATAAATGATTGCATGGTGTGGAGAATGTCAGACTACTTCAGCTATTATGGATTCCACACCTTCACTATCCAACAATCACAATTTTTGTCATCAGGTAGTTGCTTTTCTTGGTGCATGATGGATACTTAGGGCTAGAGGAGCCTATTCCCATCGCGACGGATCTTATCCATAGGATTTCTCAACTCCCAAGCAAGGGAAGGACCCCGCGGAGATAGCCGGAAAAAGTGGAGATTTGGCACTCGCAAAGGCCATGAAGAAGAAATACAAACTAGAAAAGAAAAAAAGGAGGTACGTAATCAACAACATTAAAGATAATGGGGTGTGCATAGCCACCCAACTACTGGTCAGGAAGGTAATGCGAAAATACTGTGAAGATGAGGTACCAACACTGGTAGTTGCGCTGGTAGAACAATGCACTGAGCGGGTCTAATTCAAGTGGGCAGAGTTCCTCTACAAGGAGTTCCTAACTAATTGCAAGGAAGCCTAGGAGTAGGGCAATACCTTCAACTACTAGTGGTTGCTCTTGTTTATTCTACTGGTAACAGGGAAACTGCCTGAGGATAGTCAGTTCCCTAATATTGAACAGGACTTACCAGAGTCCACAAAGTACACGTCGCTCTGGGCTACCAAGGATGCCATGCGGATCCGTGAAATAAAGATCTTCTAGGTGCTCATGGACGCAAGTGTCTGGATGTGGATCAATAGGAGGTTGCGCCTATCCCCCGCAATGTACACCAGTCTGTGGAGTTTTCCAGACTTCATGGTGGACATGCATAATGTGTGTATCAAGGTGCGTAAGGATCCAACGCAGATGTGGACCAATCTCCCATTCATCGCCATTAATGATGCAATCTTCTCAATGCTAGAATCATGGCCTCCTAAGTGGCATGTCCCGGATTCAGTGGAGAAGGATAGAACAATAGCACAAAAGTAGAAGGATGCAACCAAGTTGCATATCACCCAGTTGGCCTTGCAAAAGCACAACAAACAAGCAGCCGTAGAAGTAAGGGTTGTCCATGAGGCAGCGAAAGCAGCCGCAGAGCCAACAAAGGCCACCGAAAAGGCAATAGTAGCACAGGCAACAGGGGCCACCATGATGCAATAGGAAGGGGGCCAGAACTTGTCTACAGGATAGGGAGTAGAGGAGACAGCAGAAGGCACGAACCTAGCTAAATGGCCATGTGTCACGGAGAGATTAGGTCCATGAAGAAAGTTTAAGGCATGCAAAATGGACATCGAACTGATTACACTAACAGAAGGTGACCTCCAAGACATCGACTACTTGGTTCGTGAGGTCACTAGGGAAGTGCTCCAAGAAGCCATGATAGAGCAACAGATTGTGTTGGGGGCCTTAAGGATGTGGCTGCAAGAACTTTAGGTGCGGCTCCCATAGGAAGGAGTAGTAGCCACCTACGGTGCCACAAGTACATTAGTAGCGGAGCGGTACTACGCGCAAAGATGGAAAACACCATAGTGCTACCAGAAGGAGCACTAATAGTAGAGAACAAGGATGACAGAGCCGCGGTAAGTAGGATCAAGGGAATCGGCCTTAATTTGGTTGCCCTTCTACACAACACATTGTATCAACTACAAGATGGCATCACAACAAAACTCTATGCCGGGGAGGGCCACACGATCCAGATATTGAGTGAGTAGAGTATCAACATCAAACAAATTAGCGTGTAGCATCATGAGCTAGTGTCACAAAACCAGTAGATCATGCAAATAGTTGATGAAGCTTGCTGACGCGTTCTAGAATTGTCCATCGCCACAGACCTACCCATATAAATGCAGATCCACTATATGGCAAGTGGAGTCTAATGCGTGCACGAGGAAACAACGTGAGTAGAGCTGGAGCTGAACCTCCAGATTGCTAAGATGTGACTGAAGGCACAGCCTTCCACTCCTCCAGAAGTTAAAGAATAGAACATTAGCATGATTCAAATGGGACTGGAAGAAATTGGATAGGTAGTGTAGGACTGTACCGGTATGTTGGACCAAGCTTTTGACGTCTTCACATCCTTGCAGGAGGACCCCAACATATAACACCTGGAAATAGAGGCGCGTGAACTACAGGAGCAATATGATAATGTAAGGGGAACTGCATAGACAATTGTCCTCACCCAACAATTGGCAAAGATGCAGTATGCAAGGGCACTGAAAGAGCAAGTGGATGCTGCAAGACAGAAAGAGGCACTTCTCAAAGCGCATGTCCAACCTTGAATTGATGAGGTCTTCACCATTACAACCAAAATTAAGGTCAAGTTTGCATAGATGCAAGAGATATATGTGCGAAGACAAGTAGTGGATCCTCACAAAGAAGCATCGGAGGAATGCATGCAACAAGTCTAGCAAACCACATAACAGTGCATCGCAGACCTTTGGGCAGTGCGGGACTAGTTGTAGGGGCTCTATGCCAAGATCACCACACTAGCAGAGTGACTCGGGACGAGTCAAGATGATTGTGTTGGGGGATTGTTGGGCATGGAATCCCCCCAGAGCATGTTTTGGGGCTCAAAGCCCAAGTTTTGGTCAAAGGTTTTGTAAGACTTTGGGAATTGCAGGCACGGAGAGCGAAGTATAAGTTAGGTCATAGGGTTGTCCACCCTAAAGTAATTTAATGTAATGTAAAGTCATGTTGGCATACCCATTGTCCATGGACCATGGGATTGTATAAATAGAGTGAGGCTCTAAGTTGTAAAGATAATGAAGGAATGGGAGATAAGAGTATGAATGGTTCAAGCTTAGAGTAGGATTCTAGGTGTATTGGGTCGTAGTAGTAGGAAGAGACTCTACAGCAGAGTGCACAGAGGCCTAGTAGAGTCTGCAGCTGAGTCTGAGGACCCCTGTAGATGAGTGCGCAGGGCAGTGCCGAGTCTGTAATTAGGATTGAAGATTAATAAAGAGAAGTTGATTCTTATTTTTGTGTATTTGCTGTACATTGCCTTCTTTATGTTTATATTGGTTTATTTATTGCGCACAATAATATGGTTGTTGAATATGTTGTAATAACCATTAATCTTACACACACAAGTTAAGTAATTGAGTAAGAACATATTAAATAGGAAGGAACTTGGGTATTACATAGTTTGCGCCTCGAATAATTTGGCCACTCTCCATCTCAACCTAATGATTTTCTAGCTACTTTAAGATATCAACTATCTCTAAACCTGGAGGCTTATAATGTGATCTGAATTAGATCCATGAAGATTTTCCAAGTGCCATGATTGTATCAAATCAGGACAAGAACTTTGAATTCAGGAAAACAGACCGATCAGGAAGACCTCTGGATAGTGGTAGTTTGCAGCCAGTGAGGAACGACAAGGACCTTGGTCAAAGTTTGCTGACCGAGGCCCATGGAGACTGTGCAGGAGGAAAAACTGACACTTGGGAAGCTTGAATTGGGAAAAGGAGGCCATTTTTGATGTGTGTAGAAGGCCATTTCTGATCGCGCATCGATGAGAAAAACCCCTCGAGAAGGAAAGGCCCCGAATTCTCGGTCACACAGAAGCTAGGAAAACCATGCATGTTGCGAAGGGATAGCAAGTGCGCGTAGCGACCGGTCAGACAACGAACCTCTAGAAGCTCATTAGACATCCCCAGGGTGCAGAAACCTAGCTTTAGCACCCTTCCATACTACTTTGGGTGAGACATTAGTTTGCACTTTATGGACTGTTGCCGAAAGGGCTAGTAGTACCGATATTTTCTTGGCTAAATCACCTTTGAACCTCAGTCAAGCCCATATAAGCCAACGTTGGACAAACTAGTAGGAGGTCTAGTAATGGGGCTCAGCTTCAGTATAGCTTCATTTCTCCACCTATTAATTGAAGATTCACTCATAAACAACTAATGCATGTCAGTTCAGAGGAATACTTAGTTGAGATTAGAGTTCAGGAACAATGTACTATCAATTCTATAGTTTTCCAAGTTGTACATATGGTTCCTACAATTAGTAGAAGGAATATGATGTATTGTGTAGTTATGGTGAGGGATTTTCCCAATTGAATATGGGCTAATTCTTTATGGAATTGCGCAAGGATGTAGGTGCTTGGTAGGTAGCAGAATTGGCTAAGTGTTGGTTTGTGAAGCAGAGAGACAGATTGTACTTGTGTAGGAATTGTCCTAGTTGAACATGAATTGTATTTTCTTCTCAGATATTTTTGTTAATGAAATATAGATTGTTGGGGCTTTGAGAAGTTTCTCTCCCTAGAAAAATATTGTGTTATGTGTGATTGAAATTCTTCCTTTTTTTCTTAGTGTTTTCATCGATAAATTTTGGTTTCTACTAATGAGTAGAGTGAATTCTTGTCTTATGTTTTAGCATATCACATAAGTTGTTGAGTCTACAAGTAAAAATATACATGATATCAAAGCTGAAGACATTATAGAAGAGGAGAATTTGATTTTGTTGTGTAGGTGAAATCGAATTTGTAGGTTCATACTTTAGTGTCAACAATATGTCATTCGACGATTTGAGACTTGAGTATGCCTTGGAGTGAAACTTGAATTACATAGCATGGAAGGACATGATGGAAGTAGTATTGGAAGACAATAGGATAAAGAAATTTATAGATCATGATATTCCAAAGCCTCCAACATCTGATACTAAATAATGTTGGAAATAATACTGAGAGGGGGGGTGAATCAGTATTTGAAAATCAATATGTTTTTCATTTCCATAATCAGATTTATATACACTACTTCAGTGAAGGGAACTTGTGTGTGCATGCAACTATTCTTAACGCAGCCAGTGTATATCTAGTGAAATTATGATTCAATTAATTCAACGTATGTTGATATTTAATATGTGCATTAGTACCTTATTAAACACTAAATAGTAACCATGTGCAGTTAATAATAGAATGAACCATCACACATAAGAAACACACGTGAACACTAAGATTTAAGGTGGAAACCCAATGTGGGTGAAAACCACCTGCTGTTTTCATCTCTTTCTTCTTTTAATAATAAGAAAATTTGTTTACAACATTGTACTCATGTAGACTCATACCAATACATAGGCTTCTACCTATAGAAGGTTAAAACCTTCTCTCATTCTCCAGCTTCTACTAGAAGGGAGCTACAACCCCTAGCTCTTGTACTAGTCGATATGTTTACTAGTACATAGGTGCTAACCTACAGAAGGCTAAAACCTTTTTTCTTCCTCTAGGGACCACGTTTCATAAATTTTCAGACATGATGCTCCTGGTACACAACAATACACATGAAGGCCATGTTTCATCCAATTTTCATACTGGACCCATCAACAACATTAAAGATTAGAATCAATCATCATTGCAATACAACCATCAACTACATCTGCATCAAACAATCACTGAAACTCAATAATATCATCACTCTCTGAATCAACCAAACTCAATCAACCTTTGACACAACTGAATCAACCATTCATTCATACTTAATCAACTTCAACAAATCAACTGGAACAGATAGATCATTGTAACCAGTACACAGATCTAAACCTGGAACATTGCATTAACATTCAGAACCTGTTGTAACCTCAAAACCATGCATTAAAGTGTATATGCAACTTGGAAGAGCTGAACCAAGGTGTATACGCAACTTCATCAAAGTGAAACAGTGTGTAGATTTGTAATCACTTACTTATAACTTCGCTGCACTTCCCAACTTCAGACATACCTAGATCGTTACATATAAAGGATAAAACATGTGTTAGAAATCAGCTCTAGCCCATCAGATCACATAATGATAAGTCATTATGATCCTGATCCATCATTATATCTCATCCATCATCACTGAAGAAAATCACAATCAATCAATCTGAACATTCAGAATATTGTCACCAGAACATAAAGAAAAACCCAAAACCATACATCAACAACCAGAATAAACTGTAATTTCAAACATCATAGTTCATAAGGTATACACTACTTCGATGTGTTGAACTAGCATGTATACATGATTTTATCAAAAGGAAACAATGTATATATATGCAAATACTAACTTAAGACTTCACAGATATTCCAGACTCCAGTCGTTCCCAGATCATCTCATTTACAGAATAAAACATGCATCGGTATTCAGATCTAGACTGTCCATGATCAAACCACATAATGATAATACATTTAAGGCTTATGATCCCGATCCATCAACCATCATCAACCACATATGTTCATCCTTAGACCAGATTGATCAAAGCATCAAAATCTCATAACCTGCATATATGATCTAACACTTCATAAGATATTCAATACTTGCACACATTGGCCTAATGATCTTCTCCTCCTTATATACTCTTAGGTTTTTCTCAATACCTTGGACCAAAACCACTTGGGACCAATAACTAGGGTCAATACCTTGGACCAAATGCCTCAAAGCAATTACCTTGGACCAAAATAGCTTGGATCAAATACCTTGGACCAAAAACTTGGTTTTCCAACACGTACGCGCTTTTTCTCCTATGAAAGTGTGCGTATATATTATATGCTCCTTTGGTTCTGTTAACCCGCATGTATATGCTCTTTGGACAAAGTGAACCAGTGTATACCACTCTTTCTTCATTCTTTGGAGTCTGATCTGCAATTCTTTATTGTTAAACTAGTGCACTGTGAATTGTCATCTAAGAGAGTTTCCATTGTACATTACTTCTGAATTGATTCCTTTGAACTACCCTGCATTTTGTCACATCTAAAAACACAGCTGCAATGCATTCTGTGACATCTGATATCTCTTCTGTAGATTCATCTAGTTACTATATACAAGTGAGTTGTTCTGCTATAAGTGGGTTGTCATCAAGTAAAACACATGCATCATAATGCCAACAAATATATGGCCGAATGGATAAAGTTTGTGGAAAAGGTGAGAAGGATTAGCCTAGAACAAGTTTGAGATCATATTGTCTCTAATATCCATGATAAGGAAGATCCATTTGCAATGTGGAAGGCATTGACCTAATCGTTTCAAAATAGCAGTGAATATAGGAAGCTAGAATTGAAGGACAAACTTAGAAACATCAAGAAGGGGAAGGGAAACTCTATTTCAGAGTACTTGACCAAGTTCAACCAAATGTCAGGATGAGCTTGGAAGTGTCAAGGTTATTATTATCAAAGATTATCTAGTGAGCCTAGAACTTCTAGGACCTCCCAAGAGCTGGTAGAGCTAGTAAGACTCAGTAAATGGGAGGGATAAGTTATCAGAATGGGAGTGATTATGTTCCGACTTGGTACATGAAGAGATTAAGTGGAAAACTAGAGATGGATCCTCATCAAAGCATGATGAAGAGGATAATTGTGCCTTAGTGGGTAAGGAAACTAAAGTAATGCGAAGTCATCCCATTCCAGATCAAATTCTTGTCATGGTAGCAAGAAGAAGGACATTTCAAAAATATGGGTTTTTCACTATCACGAGATGGGACACTTTGCCACAAAGTTTCCGCACAAGAATGCTAGTAAGAAGCCCTTAGGAGGAGTGGCAAGTGAAGCTCTTGCTTCATAGTTCAAACTGGATTTTACCCTCATCACGTGTATGGTGTCATTGATGATGGGTTGTGAATGGTACCTAGACAATCGAGCTTCATTCCATATGACCAATAACAAAGATCTCTTGAGTAACTTGGATGAGAAGGATCTCCTGACGCATATCAAGATGGATTATGATGGGAGGTATAGCACAATTGAGATCAGTACAATTACCTCAGAGGGAGTGTGGTTCTCCCCTCACTTTGTGAGATGTTATGCATGTTTTGGGTTTAAAGAAGAACTTGGTTTCTATTTCCATGTTGGAGGATAGAGGCTACGATGTGATATTTAGTAAGGGAAAGGAATTCATTCGTCACATAGCCACAGGTCAGGTGAATAGGATAGGGGTTCAAGTTAAGAACATCTACAAATTGGAGGTAGAATACTATGCTTCTTTGAACACTAAAGTAGAGAACGTGAAAAGCCAATACAATTGTGGCATAGGAGATTGGATCACTTGCATCATGCAGCTCTGAAGTTATTGTAAAAAATTTCTACATGGCTTCCCAAGGGTACACTAGAGTAGAGAGACACATGGAAAGGGTGTACATTGAGGAAGTACACAAAATATTCCTTTCATGAAAAAGTCAGTTGGACACATGCGATCCTTCATCGATTTCACTCAGATTTGTGTGGACCATTCTTGACAACACCCACAACCAAGCACATGTATTATGTTAGATTTTTTTATGATTTTTCTCCTAATTGTTGGATTTTCTTCATGCAGCAGAAAGATCAAACATTGACAAAGTTTTTTGAATTTAAGTCACTTGTCAAGAAATATATTAGCAAGCCCTCAAAAGTGATAAGGGTGGAAAGTGTGTGTCAAATGAGTTCAAAAACCTATGTGCATCAGAAGGCATTTGACAGGAGGAGTTGATAGCACCTCATAACCCATAGTAGAATGGGGTGGCTAAAAGGAGGAACAAGAGTAGTTTGGGAATGGCACAGGTGATGTTGCATGATTAGGGCCTACCATTACACTTGTGGGATGAAGCATGCAACACTTTTGTTTATTTGCATAGTAAAATCCCTCATCAAATTCTTGGGATGAGTACAATAGAAGAGGAATTTTCAGGGAATAAACTAGATGTGTCACACTTTAGGATCTTTGGTTCATCATTCTACTTCCATGTTACCAAATATGCACAGCAAAATCTATAAAAAATAATAGAGTTGGGCATATTTGTGGGGCACACTGATACACCTCAACACTATTGGGTATACCTTCCAACCAACAAGATGACAGTGGTTCATAGAGATGTAAAATTAGATGAAGAGAAGGCCATGAGATGTTCCCTTAAGAGGGAGATTAAGATATATGTGGATGAAGAGATTTTAGCTCCAAAGGAAGAACCTCCTTATGATGTGGAGTAGCCACATGGTGAGGAACATGGAGTGGAAACACTGAATCATGCACAGCCTTCCAGAGATGGGAGAAAGCACACCATAGAGGTGGGCATGTTACTGCATGATGCTAGAGAGAATGTGGGAGCACCCACATCACCATGTAGGCAGAGGAGGTATCTAGAGAGGTACACTTGCTACACATCTATGATGAGCGGGAGTGTAGAGATTTATCCATCCTATTTTGAGGAAGAAGTGGAGCAACGAGTTTGGGTTGATGCCATTGTCCTAGGACTGACAGACAAGTCATTGTTGAGTTCAACATGGCTTTGCAAGGTAAAGAAAGAAGTTGATGGTAGTCTGGAGAAACAAAAGGCCAATTTTTTGGATAGAGTTTTCTTTCAAGTGGATGGGATTGATTACATTGAGAATTTTTCTCCTATAGAAAGATACTCATCAATTAGATCTATTCTAGCACTGTCAGTGCAGATGGGATGGAAGATACATCATATGGATCTAAATATATCATTCCTTAATAGCACAATTGAGGAAGAGGTGTATATTGAGTAGCATGAAGGATTTGAGACCTTCAATAGAGATTCACATTTGTGCAAACTCAAGCAAGTGCTGTATGGACTGAAACAAGCACCCCCATGCTTTTCAATGTGTTGGGATTCACCAAAACTAAAGGAGATGCAAACCTTTACCATATTTTGGGTGAAGGTAATTTGTTGATTATTTTTTTATATGTCGATGATTTGATTGTAACAAGTGATGATAAGATGATAAAGTCTTGCAAAGAGGATCTTGCACAAGATTTCAAAATGAAGGACTTGGGGATCATGCAGTACTTTCTAGGGATGGAAGTATGGCAAGGAGATGAGGAATTGATTGTCTCTCAGGGCAAGTATACCAACGTGATACTGAAGAAGTTCCACATGGAGATTAGTAAACCCATGGAAACTCCTCTAGGTGTTAACTATAGGAAGGAGGATGTTACTTCTGGTGTAGTAGTGGAGGCTACTATTTATAGACAACTTGTGGGTTCACTCATGTATTTGGTGAACACACGTCTAGAAATGTGTTATGCAGTTAAAAAACTTAGTCAAACATGTGTTGAGATACCTTAGATGCACCACTCAATTTGATATTTGGTACAAAGGATAGAGGGACTGAATCTTCAAGGATTCACTGATGCATATTAGGTAGAGAGTCCATCCGACAGGAAGAGAACATCAAGTAGGATCTTCAATATTGGGTCAGTGGTTGTTTCTTGGTACAATAGGAAGTAGAGATTAGTTGCACTTAGTTTAACAGAAGCAAAGTAAATGGCTTTTAGTCAAGCAACTTGGGAAGCTATCTAGATGAGGAAGATTCATGTTGTCTTGTTTGGTCAACAGATGGATCCAACATTAATTTACTGTGACAATCAATTTTTTATAAAACTCTCTGAGAATCAAATTTTTCATGATCTATCCAAGCATATTAATATCCAAAGTCATCATCTTCGACATTGTTTGTAGAAGAGAATCATGTTGTTGGAGCATATTTCCACAGAGGAGCAAGATGCGAATATTTTGACAAAGGGCATTTCAAGATGTAAATTCGAGTTTCACAGAGGTAGGATTGGGGTAGAAGATAATCCGTTTCTTGTTGAGAGGGAGTGTTAAAAATAGAAACAATAAATGCAAATTTATTTTTTCCTTTAATTAAATTTGGAATTACATTGAAATTCCATTCTCATAGAAACTTGTAATAGTTAACTAAGTTCATTTGATTTACTTTTCTTAGTAAATTTGAGTTGGAAGTCTATCGAGAGCCATATAGAGTGATTCCTAAATTTGAGGGGTCCAAGTTGAGTTCTTTTAAGTTGTAATTAATTAACCTAGTCTAACTGAGTTAAACTCAGTTAAACTAGTTCAATCAATTGGAGTAAATAGTAGGGGGTCTAGTAGTAGGGATCAACTTTAGTGAAGCTCCACTTCTCTACCATTTAACTAAATATTTTCTCACAAATAACTCATGCATGTCAGTGCAGAGGAATACCTAGTTGAGATTAGAGTTCAAGGATAGTGTACTATTATTTGTATAAGTTTCCGCGTTCTACAGATGGTGCATGCAATGAGTAGAAGGCTTATGATGGATTTCATAGTTATGGTGAGGGATTTTCCCAATTAATTATGGGCTAATTCTCTCAGGAATTGTTCAAGGAAGTAGGGTCTTGGTTGGAAACAAAATTGGCTAAGTGTTGGCTTGATCTATTTTTTGAAGCAAAGAGATACATTGTACTTTTGCATGAATTGTTTAGGTTGAACAAGCATTGCATTTTATTATCATATCTTCTGGTTAGTGTAATATAGATAGTTAGGGTTTTGAGTAGCCTATTTCCCTAGAAAAAAATTGTGTTATGTGTGATTGAAATTCTTTCTTTTCTACTTAGTGTTTTCATTGATTAATTTGGGCTTCTGCTGATGAGTAGTGTAGATTCTTGTCTTATGTTTTAGAATTTCACATAAGCTGCTGAATCTACAAGTAAAAATATACACTTATCAGAGAGTTACTATGATGACAAAGCTAAGGAGTTTTATGAGCTACATATGGGTTCCATGATAGATGATGAGTATACTAGTAGGTTCTTGGAATTGTTGAGGTATGTGACTTATCTCAAGCAAGAGAAGGCTAAGATTCATAGATTCATTAGTGGGTTTGCAGTATCATATAGGAATTTGATTGAGTTTTATATCCCTAGATCACTAGGGGTATCCATTCCTAAATTCAAGCATTTCTATTGGAAGTCAAAGTGAAAAGCTTATCCTAAACATAACTTGAATGGAAATGATAAATTTAAATGGAAGTGGCCATGGAAGCAGGGAATACCTTAGGATGCAGGTGAGAAAGAAAATGTGGTTCCTTATAGGAATTTCAATGGAGTCGAGAAGGGACACAGGTCGAATCATGGAGAGCAATAAGATAGAGGTGATGGTACAGGGCCATTGTAGTGTTGGATATGTGGAAAATATCATCGCAACAAGGATTTCCCATTGTACTAGGGAAGTAGGACTCAGATCTCTAATGACCAGGAGGCGCAGAAAAGTGGGAATGTTGGTCATAGAATTACTTGGATTTATCTTGTTGTGGACAACAAGAAGGTGGATCACTAGGAATCTTACTAAGATGGGTGATACTATTTGTGATCAAGTTATTTCTATTTTGATTGACCTTGGATCAAATTATAGTTATGTTAATCATGACTTGGTGGATAAGTGTGGCCTGAGAAAAGAAGTGCATGTAGAGTGTTCATTGGTTAAGTTGGCTACATGTACTAAGAAGGGAGTTCATTATTGGGTAAGAGCTCATGCATTTAAGTTGAATGTCATGCCTACTATAACGCATTTGAATGTACTGCCATTGGGATCATATATTATGCTTTTGGGTTGGATTGGTTGTATCTTCACAGGACCAAATTAGATTGCTATGACAAGGCTATTGAGTGTCTAGATGATAATGGGGAAAATATAATCTTGCAAGGAAATAAGAAGCTGACACTAGTGAGGATTGTCATAAATATGCTAGCTAAGTGCAGTTGTAGGAAAGGGTGTGTGATGTTTTCAGTTCATATTTCCAGTGACAAGGGTAAAGATGCTTAGCATGCAAAGCTATTCAAGAGGTACCCTGTATTGAAGCAGTTTCCTCCTCACAAGGAAGTGAAATTTTCTATTGAGTTGGTATGAGGGGTAGCACCATCATCAAAGTAGAAGTATAGGATGAGCACTCTAGAGTTAGTAGAACTGAAGTTGCCACTGATGAAAATGCTTGTTAAGGGATGCATTAGGCGAAGTGTATTTCCTTGGGGTGTGTCAATATTATTTGTGAAGAAGAAGTATGGTACTCTTAGGTTGTTCATTAATTATAGGAAGCTCAATAATGTGACAATCAAGAATAGGTACCCATTTCTGAGGGTTAATGAATTGTTTGATTAGTTGAAGGGAGGACCAATGTTCTCAAATATTATTTGAGATCAGGATACCATCAGTTACACATTAAAGAAGGGGAAATATATAAGATTACATTTAGGACCAGGTATGGGCATTATGAGTTTGTTGTAAGTCCATTTGGTTTGACTAATGGTACAACTAATTTTATGTTCTGGATGAATAGTGTGTTGCATCCTTATCTGAACAAGTTTTTTGTTATGTTCGCTAATGATATATTGATATATTCTAAGAACTAGGAAGAGCATGTTGAGAATTTAGCAATAATGTTGAGATTTCTAAGAGAGCATCACTTGTATGCAAATCTTAGGAAGTGTAGTTTATTTTAGATAGAGGTACATTACTTAGGAAATGTTGTGTCCAAGGAGGATGTAACAGTAGATCTAGAAAAGGTAAGGGCCATCATGGAGTGGGAAACTCCTAGTTATGTGGATGAGGTTAGATCCTTCATGGGATTGGCAGGTTACTACATGTGGTTCATTAGGAACTTCTCATGCATTACATAACCTATTACATCCTTGAAGAGGAAAGGTAAGAAGTTTGAATGGACAGAGGAATGTGAAGCCAATTTTGAGCAATTGAAGTAGTTGTTGACAAATGTTCTAGTCCTTAATATTTCAAATCTAGACAAAGAGTTTGTGGTGTGCACACATCCTTCAAGAGAGGAATTGGTGGAGTCCTTATGTAGGAGGGACACATGATATGCTATGAGCCCAAGAAACTAAATGAGCATGAGTAGAACTTTGTGATTCATGATCTTGAGTTGGAAGCTATTATTCATGTTCTGAAGATGTGGAGACATTATATTCTTGGCAAGATCTTTGTATTGATTAGTGATCATAGTGGGTTGAGATATCTGTTTGACCAAACAAATTTGAATGCTAGACAAGCTATATGGTTGGACATCCTTAGTGTGTTTGACTTTGAGATTAGATACATTAAGGGAAAGGAGAATAGGGTTACATATGCTCTCAGGATGAAAGTGCAGTTGAACCATATTGCAATATCGAGATCATATGGGACATATTTAGAAGATTAGATCTTACAGGAAAGACAACAAGATGATGGGTAGAGGGTGCTTATGCATAGTTTAAAGTATGGTACAAGTGATCAGTATGTGTACTATCATCTCATGGTATATGGATTGGTGAGAAGGAATAAGATCTATGTGTTTGATGATAGTGAGATCAAGAATATTATGTTGATAGAGTTTCTTTCCAAATGATATTCAGGTCACCCATGATATCAAAAGATGCTAACAACAATGAAGAAGTTCTAATACTGGACAAATATGAAGAATAAAGTGGGAGACTTCACGGTTAGATATATGGACTATCAATAGGTCAAGGCATAGTGTAAGCATCAAGGTTGGTTTCTTCATCTTAATTTGATTCCAGAATAGAAATGGGAGGTCATTTCCATGGATTTCATTACAAGTCTCCCGAGGAAATCAAGGAAACATGATTATATCATTGGTTGCGTTCCACAGTTTAAGAAAGGTAGCTCACTTCATTCCACTAAAGACTAGTTATTTAGTTAGTGAAGTATCACAGCTCTTCATCAAGGAGATTGTGAGATTGCATGGTGTTCTGAAGAAGATTGTGTCAGTAAGGGATGCCAAGTTAACTTCCAGGGTTTGGAATGAGTTTTTTGCAGGTTTGGGGACAAAGTTGACCTCCAATACAACTTATCATCCATAGACAGATGGACAGACAGAGAGGGTCAATAGGATTCTGGAGGATATGATGATGTATGTCATTCATCAGTTGAATAGATGTGAGGAGTATGTTCCATTGGTCGAGTTTGCTTAAAACAATGGTTATCAGGAATCACTAAGGATGAGTCTGTTTAAGGCATTGTATGGGAAGAATTGTCATACTCCCATAGCTAGAGTAATCTAGTGAATAGGGTACTTATTGGACTAGACATTTTGGAAGACACGAAACAAGAAATTTAGGTTATCAAGAAGAATCTAATGGCATCATAGGAAAGGAAGAAAATTTATGAAGACAAGCACATAGAAATTAAGGTGCTTCAGGTTGGGGATCATGTGTATTTTCACATCAAGCCCAAAAAGATCTCCTTAAGGATTGGATCATGTGCTAAGTTGGCACCACAATTTTGTGGGAATTTTGAGATCCTTCAAAGGGTTGGACCAGTGACCTATGTACTTGCACTACCTCCAAGAGTGAAAGTCAATGATGTTTTTCATGTTTCATCGCTTAAAATATATGTAAAGGATGTTGATCATGTTATTGTTCTATACTGCAGTTGGAGCAGGAAGGATAATTCCAGCCAAAACCTCAGGGCATATTGTAGCAGAAACAACTCATGCTCCGAAACAGAGAAATCAAGAAAGTTAAAGTACAGTGGAAGCACTTTTGCCCTAATGAATCTACATGGGAGATGACTGATTAGATGTGCGATATGTATCGTTCATTATTTTTTGGTGGAGGGAAATGCGTTTTAGATATTTTATATATTTATGTATGGTTGATGTTGTAAATACCTTAATGAGCTATGTCATAAACCTCAAATAAACGGTATAATTATTATATTGTTATGTTTGTCATGATGGATTTTCTTTTGAGTAGGATTTTATTGTAAATGCTACAATGAGATCAGTTATAAATCTCTATAGGTAGTATGTTTTTCTTTGAGCAATTTTTCTTGTTGTAGGTGTCATAGAACACCAAGGATGGTGTCGCCCTAAAGGGGAGGGGTGTATAATAGCCCCAGGTTAAAATTTCATGTAATAAAAGTTAATAAAGGAAAAATAAGACCACGATCAAGGGACAACTATTCTAAGATAAATCTTGCGTAAATTATCTTAGTGGGAATCACTTGATGTGATTAATGGCTAAGGGAAATTGGATAGGGAAAAAGGAAAAGGCTTTGGAAAGGAAAAGTGGTATTAATTTTCATTTTACTTATGAAAATAAACAAAATTAGGAGAAAAGGGAGGTGAAAGGTCAGAAGTTGCATGTGACGAGGAAAATGAAGGAAAATAAGGGAAAATTGAATAAATTAGAGGCATCATCAATAAAAATACTTTAGAGGATCAGTTGGTAGCATTTTGTCAGTTCAACCTTGGAATTAGTCTCAGAGAGAAGAATATAACAAAGAGGAGAAGGAAAGAAAAAAAGTAAAGGAAGGACAAGGAAATCAAAGGAAAGCAAGGATAAAGCAAGGAAAAGTTGGGTCAAGTAGATTTAATGAGAATTCTTCCAAGTAATAGGTTGCATGTATGATTTACTAGATGGTTTTGATATGCATGGTATGTTCATGTTGGTATTTGGTTCTTTTTCTGTCATTGGCATGGGTTTTACCAGGTTTGATAGTGGATTTTAGCCTTGACTTTCCATTTCTGGATAGCCATGGTGTGATGGGATTTTTATCAGTTTTAAATTGGATTTCTAGAAGGTTTTTGATATAGATGAGGTGGTCAAAGAAAAATTCCCAAAGGCCTAAGGATCCCTTGCCCCGAAATGGTGAGGTACATGGTAAATCCTAAGGGTGGAGACCGGAAAATTCCTAAAGGTATTGAAGAAGAAATTATGAGGCATCAAAGCTTAGTTTGGTTTTGTGATCTTGGGGCTGCTTTAGGTGAGATCAGGATATGGTGAGGGTGGAGGTTGTTTAATATCTAGATTCCCTTGGTTGTTTATGGATTGGTTTATCCCATGATATCCCACATTCATGCTTGGAGTATGGCATTGGGGCGTTTGGTTGAAAGAAATATTTTGTTCAACCAATCTATGGTCGGGTGGTATGTAGAAGTATTAGACCTAATTGGCTTTTGCCTATGTTTAAGAAGAGCTCAAGTTCACTTATTTTGATGAGTAAATGTATTTCAATTATTTGTCTTTAATGGTTGTTCTATCATCGCCATTTATCTGATTATATGTTGGTTATAAGAATGATTTTATGACAGATCCTAGTCATGGATTCCATCATGGTTTTACTTGAAACTGAATGAATAATTAATGCATCACATAAATATTTTTATGACATATATTGTGAGAAGGAATTGGTCCTTCTTGTTAAACCTTAGATATGTTTTCAGTTCCTTATGTTTATATTTTCATTCATGACATGTAGGTTGCATGTTTACCAAGAGTTTGATGGAATGTCAGTCTCGATTTGGGAAGGTCAAGTCAAGTTCTAGTTCAAGTATTTCTTTATAAGCATTTTTTCTATGTCATGCATCATTTTTGAATGTTTCAGTGAGTTCTGGGCAGAGGCCTAAGTCCTAGCCCTAAAAAGGTGGCTCCTAATTTGGGGTCGCTAGCATAGAACTAATTGGAAAACTCCATAGGCATTGGCACACTGGATTATGGGAGTGACTGGAGGGCTCTATTAGATTGCATACATTGGTAAGGGAGTGGTTGAGGATCTATTTCTGTGACAGAGAAAGCTATCTTAGGGTTTGGACACTTGGAGGGGTTGGGTTGCTCTTGGAGGTCCTCTAGCACATAAGGGAAGTTAGTAAGGTCTTAAGTTGTCGACACCATTTCCTTAAGGTCATATAGGAGGTTGAGACTTATCATAGTGAGCCTCAAGTCATGTTTACCTTGGGAAAACTGGTGAAATTGGGTAAATGTGGGAGGATTATGATTACACATAGAACTGTGAATGTGGAAATCCCCCGTCCCTATGACATGCTATAGGGGGGTGGGGGGTCCACATTTCATATAATCCATTGAATTGTAATGCCACCAACACCACTGGACAAGAGGGAGGGGCTCATAGAGGGGCTTCAAGAAATTTCATAAAGAAATTATAAGTATAGAAGGTTAGAAAAATACTAAGTCTAAAGATATCAGAATAGGCTTGATTTGGGCTGAGCTAGAAAGTCAACAAGGTTTGGAGTTAGCCCTATTCGGGGTCTATTTCAAGTAGGGGTTCTGCCCTAGTTAGTTATAGATCAAACTAGTTTGAAAAGTTAAGGTTTCGATCCATTCAAGCTAGGCTACCAGGTGAGGGAATTAGTAGTTGGGGGATTAGCAGGCTTGGAGGTCAGGAGTTAGTGTTATAGGTGCATGCATGATTAGGTTTCATAGAGAGTCTCGACCTAACATTTCATCAGAAGGGTTGGTCTCTAGGCATTAATAATGTGACATATGCCATGATAGAATAATGTTGACCCTTGTGTTGGGGTGATGTATCCACATAAGCACCACATGGATACCACATGGCATGACGAAGAATAGAGGGGAAAATTGTTGAGTGGCCATAAATTTTTATTTGTAAACTAGATTTGGGGTAAATTTTATATCACCAGGAAGGTCCTGCTGAGATAGACACAATGTTTTTGTTTATTTTTTTGTTTTGAGAAATTTTAAAAATGACAAAAAAATTAGACCACATTTCCTTAACTATGCCTTGGAAGTTGGGTCCACATAGAAATCATCTCCTTACATCCTAGTTTTGTCTAGGGAGGTGAGGGGGTGTGCTACAATATGAGGGAATATGGTAGAAGAGAACACATAATCATGATAAATAACTATTTAGGGTAAGGTATTACTAAAGATTACTACAAGAATTTTTATTTCAAGATAACTCTTAAAAGGGGAACCTTTTAGTGGTCGGAATGTTTGTAATCTACATCAACCACCTTGCAAGAACCTCAGAATAAGATTTTGCACGAATGGAGTGATATGGTGCAATTACTATCAAACATTATAAATCTTATGCATATTTGTTGGAAATAATATTACTAACTCACTATTTTTTTGGTTATTTACTTTTTAATAGTAACAACAGAAATTGTGTTATAATAATACATGCCCAAGTCATAATAAATTACATCAAGTTGTTGTCAGTGTGAAAAACACCCTCCAAAATTTTTCCTACACTTAAATTTTGGAGCCTACTATGGATCTTGTGATCGATCGTTCTGTAGTTACGTGGTCATGTGATGATTTTAAGCTCCCTTATTGGATTAGAAGTGTTGAAGTCACTTGCTCACACATTCTTAGTATCCAACAGGTCCATAAGCACATTCTTTTATGCAAGATTGGAAAACCATAGTGTGGTCCGCCAAGACTGTGCCTGTGCGCTGTCTAATCAAGGTCGATCAATGTGCACTATCATCGATAGTCCCTCACTTTGTTTGCAATCATCTTCTATTTTGGTGAGTTTCTCCAATGCTTGATTTTGCTCACTTTCACCTTAAAAAGGGTTGTTTTAATGTTAATATTGTCGCTTTCACTTTATTTCCCTTTAATTAGTGCCACTTTCATGTTATATTCACATTGGCATGTGTTGTTTTCAGTGTCGTTCACATATCACAACTGTCTCTCACACTTTTAATTTCATAAAACAAGTGTCGTCTCTTGCTGTGAAACTTTCTGCTTATCATGTAAAGTGGAGTTTTGGTTTGTTTGAAGGGGAAATATTTGTGATAATGAGTTATTCTTATGATGTAGGCATGCTTTTCCTTCATTTCCAAAGTTTCATGTACTCTCTCACAAGTGTTGTTGAGGTCGTCAGAAAGTGTGTCTTTGGTGTCAAACTTTCGTCAATTGTCACAAAAGTGTCGCACTGAGGGAAGTGTGTTTCTTTTTTGTTCTAGGTGATATATGTTGTGTCGTCAAGTTTTCCAAGTGTGTGATCACAATCAAGTATTTCACTGTTCACATCGGTTGCATAGATCCCACACTTAGTCACATTTGTAAAACTTCATGCCCAAACAACCTAGCCTCATCGAACCCTCCTAAACTCTGCATTGAGAAGTCTCAGCGCTCAAGAAACAATGTTTCTCTTGGAACTACGCAATAAAAAATCTATACCTCCCAAATTATGCACTTCTCAACCTTAGTGATCAAGCCTAGCCCCCAAGTCCTATAACTATGCAATCTTTTTATCTAGCCAAGACAGTACTGTGCATTGTTTAGTATCGATCCTCAAGCCTCAATATTGAGCTCCTGAATTGTCCAACTGCACAATTACCTTTCCTCATGTCCTTTGAGTACTATGAATTTTTCAATTTAAATGCTCAAGCTTTGGCCTTGGCCTCCAAAACTCCATAATCATGTCCACCATCTAGGCCTGAAATGGACATTTCATAGTCTCAAGGCTCAAGCCTCAACCATGAGGTCTTGAAATATACAATTGTGTAGTCACCTAAGCTCTTGCGGTCTCTAAAACTCCGCAATAGGCTGATCTATTGCCTATCCTCTCATCATACCATACTAAGTTCCCAAATTTGATAGGTTTATTCCTGAATCCAACCTGAATTGTGCATTGTGTAGTATTAAGGCTCTAGCTTCACCCATAACTACTTGAGCTACACAATTGAAAAGTTACTGATCATCCTTTCGATCCTATCACCCAATTTCCTCTCAGTCATTGGATCAATATGCACCATCTTAGACAAAGGATTTATCAAACTGATGTCATCTTTTCATGTGTGGATTTCACATGTAGGTACTCTATCATTCTATGGAAAGAGGATGAAAGAGGAGATGGAGAAGGAGGACATGCTATAAGACAGATATGGAGATGAATAGATAAGATGATCAGCAGGCAATAAGATGAAGGAACACTAGATTACAATTCAAGATCAAACATTAGGATTGCATGAAGACTCCATTTGATTCACAGCTCTTTGGAGGGTAGTGTTATAGCTCCAAACCTCACTCTTGATGTTTGTGATGTTGCACTCATGGCCTAGGGAAACCCCTCCTTCTAGATTTGGTCCAAAATTTAAAAAATAGTGCTTTACTCCTTATTCGCAACATTTCCCTGAGCTAAACACGTGTGTACGCGGGTCTGTGTATACCCAAACCGCGTATATGTCTTAAAACACTTAAAAAAATTAAATCTCCTTAATTTCGGGTGGAGATCACAGGTTTCACCTATTGATTACCTATTAGTGCCCATGGCCCAACTGTTCCCAATGAATTCCCAACTAAGAAACTACTTTGGGAGGAGTATAAAAAGTCTTCAATGGGAAGGCCTAAGGGAGGAGAGAAGAGAGAGAAAGATTACTTTGCTGAGATTTTCCTGACCTGGTCTTAAGATCCTAGTGCCTCCTGCACTTCCCCCATTTACAAGAAACCCTTGTTTCCTTGTGTGATGATGTCTTTCTACTACTTGAGATATCATGGAGTAAGTCATGGAAGGATTTTGTTAAAGGCTTGAGACTAGAGGAATGCAGAGGACGGTTCCGCTTGGAGCCTATGAAAGGACGAATAAGGTGAAATGATTCCATTCTGTACTTTAGTTTTCTATAATAAAAGAAACCCTTGTCTTTGTTCCTGATATAAATCTTCTTCATGTTTATGATATCAATGTTATGATTCATATATGAATGGTTGTTCTAATTGCATAACTAACTACCTTTCAATATAATATGAAGATGATTTCTTTATGATGTTTAGTCCATATACTACTGTACTTTCTTGAATTGATTGTTTTGCAGGTTGAAGGAGCAAAAGGAACTCCAAGAGGATTTGGACCCTGGATGGAACTTCTCAAACAAAGGACCCCCAGGTATGCCTCTCATCATAGAGTTTGTTTATATTAGCATCATTGCTGTATGGAATGTGTGTTTCTCTGTATAGATAACCTATGATCTACTAGGGTATTAACCCAAGACCCTAGGGGAATTTATCCCTTAATAGAATTGGTGACTCCACTGGGGACAACAGTATTGTTGTTCCTAGTTTGGGTTTGTTCAAGCCAATTAGGTCTCAGCTATTTGTTTGCTTGCTGTTACTGTGTAGTCTATTCTTGTAGGAACTTGAATTGTAAGTTTGATCAGTTTCTTCAAACTTTTTTTTGTTTTTTCTTTAAATCTTTTATATATGTTATTTTTCCATTTTACAAAGGCATATATACACATGTTTCCTTAAGTAAACCTGTGTATACGCATGTTTCCTTAGGCTGAGTCGCGTATAGATGCAGTTGTGCACTAACACAGTTGCGTATATCTTAAAATTTTCAAGATTTTCCAAATCTTTTTGTTTTTGAAGGTCTGGCTGCTAGTCTGATTTAGTCCTGAACAGTTACTTTTCTGTGTCAGTCTTCAGTTTTACAGCAAGTATCTAATTTCAAATTTTCTATAATTGTGGAAAGTGTTGGTATTATTTGTTTTTGCTGCAAATGTCATCGTTTTTGTTTAAGCACACAAAATTTCCTGCTACAAATCTAGGTTGCGTTGTGCCTTCAGGGCATAAAGGTCGATTTCAATCTTTGTGTCAAGTTGTGTTTTGGTGACTTTTTTGGTTTGCATGTCAAAACTATATCTTTATGAGCATCTGCTTTTCTTGCTTTCCGAAAGTTGTTCGTTCACACTTTCTTGAAAGTTGTCTTTTCAATCTTTTGGCCTTTATTGTCAAGTTCTTGTTTATGCTTTTTGATTGTTAAGAGCATTTCGAAACTCATTTTTGTCGAGTTCTCACTTGTTTTGTATTGCAAACTCGCAAAGTGTTTTATTGCCTATTCTTCAATCATAAAGTTTCAGTCTTGTCTAGAGAACTTTTGAAAAGTCAATTTTGTTTTTCTTTTGAAGAAAACTTCTTGAAAACTTGGTTTTTCTTTCTTGAACTTTGTTTTGATTTAGTTTACTTTTTGTGTGTGAAAGTGCATTTTTTTTTTTGTCTTGAAACTTTCTTTTAGTGTTTGGATGAACTCATATTATATCTAAAACTTATAAGTGGCAAATTAAAAATTGATAAACAAGTAAATTCCATTTCTTGATTTAAGAGTAGTTTTGAGTTTTGCATCAGCATGTACTTCTTGCATCAGCATGTACTTGTTAATTTTTGTGAGTATGAAACTTGAGTAAAAGAAAAGAAAAGAAAAATTTGCTATTTTCTTTGAAATTCCTCTGAACCTAGTAGAAATTTATTTCATCCAAAAACAAAAACAAGTGCACTTGCATATAGTTTGGTTTTTATTAATTTCTTTTGTGTCAAAAAACCACTAGTTTCATTTCCGCTTACCCCTTGACTTAAAGAACAACCCATTTAAAAACAAGCACTAATTAAAATATACTAAAACTTTTTATAATTGTCAAGTTAGACACACCAACAAGTTTTAGGACATTTTAGGGCCTTGGATTAGGCGAGTGGAGAGAAAAATCTGCAAGGCCATTTAAACTATAAAACATAGGAGTCTGAATAGTGAGTGAAAATCCAATAGCATTAGGGAGACCAGAAAAGCTCTAGATCTGGGAGTTAAGCACGAGGGCTTTTGAAGACAGGGAAGAGAGATACCCCCTCTCCTACTTGTCGGATCTTACCTCAAGACTATTCTGCCTAGCTTCTGACATGAGTTGGTAACCTTAGTTGCTACTCCTATGGATCTACGTAGGTGGTTACAAAGGGGAGTCCCATGGCACCTGAGGTCGACGTTGTATCACTCTCAATAGTACTACTGGAGGGCACCCTTCCAAAGCTTGGGGGCTTGCACCCATGCAGGCTGTTGTTAGGAGGCCAGTGTAACTTCCTCTATTACCTTCGCTGGTAGGACTGGGCCGTCATTATCCCAGACTATCTTTGGAAGGCCCCTTACTTCACTTTCTTGTATTTTTGGTGTTCGGTCCTCATCAACCGGAGTGGAAATACTTGGAAGCTGTTTGATTGGCTGATATATTTTAGGGAATTTATAGTGTGTTCTTTGTGCTCTTAGTTGGCCTAGCTTTCATTTTTTCTTGAGTCTTTAGATAGATCTTAATAAAAAATTAAAAGTGTCTGACCGATCACCTAGACAGTCTCGAAGACTTCATGGTCTTTCACCACCAAGTTTAGAGCCTTCTCCTAGAAGGTACAGAGGTAATACTGCCGGTGGGTTTCATCCCGTGGCAGCTGACGCATCGGGGATTGATCCTCCTCTCAGGGGCATTAGTGTTCAAGATAGGCCTGGTACTTCCATAGAACAAGAGAGGAACACTGCAATTCTTTGTCGAGTTCTCTTTCAGACGGAGGATAACATAGAGGTAGAAGAACTCCCAGAGTCATTAACGGCTCTGAATTCTCCCCTACCCTCTAGTTATCTAGAAGTATTACAATACATTGGGACTCTGATGCATAGACCATCAAGTCCAGGTCATATTACACACTTACCATCGATGACCACTACTGAAAGCATGGCTTCTACTACAAGTGCTACAACTATGCAGACTCCAACATCAGTACAAGGGGGAGGAGCTATTTCCATCCCCTCCGCTCCCTTATTTGGGTCTTTTGCTAGGATATCCTTAGTTGAGTCTACCTCCATTCCTTCTACGAGTGGAAATTCCAAAACCAATGCTTTTAGTTCTCGATTCTTCTCATTTGGCACCCATTCACAAGGTATTCCATCAGTCCTGTTTAGTGCCTCCACATCCATGATGGGTGGATCGACTTCATTTCAGGGTTTTCCTTTTGGAAGTGATCAGATACAACATTCCAACTTGACAATAGGATCTATGTCTTTTTCTTCTACAGGACAAAGAAGTAATCCTTTTCAAGGTTGGACTATCCCTGTAGTTAGTGGCATGGGAGCTAGGAATCCATTTTTCGGCCAACAAGGGAATAGGCCATACTCCATAGTTAGTTCATTTCGAAGTATTCCTCCCTTAACTTCTGCTTGGAATCCTTATCAAGGGTTATCAATTCCTTATAATCCTTTAGGAGGGAGCTTCACCGGTTATGGAGGTTTTTCGGCCGGAGTTGGTCAAAATCTGAGTTTTGCTGGATCACAAGGTTTTCCTTTTGGTTTAGTTGGTTCGACTGGTTACTTCGGGTAGCCTAGTGCCTTCCAAAATCCAGGCCAATCTGTTCAGAACTTGGTGAGTTCCACCCAGTCTGGGTGGAATCCCCAAGGTCCTCCTAGGCTTCCATTTCTGGCAGCTTTGAACTTGCCAGAACTCACAAAGTTAATGAATGATCCGATCAAATACAATCCGGCCTGGCCCCCAGTCCCAATCAAACTCCCTTCAGACATTCCAAAATTTGAAGGGTAGGGTGGTGAAGACCCAGGCGACCATGTAACCACATTCGATTTGTGGTGCTCATCAACTTCCCTTATTGATGACTCGATTAGGTTGAGACTTTTTCAACGCACCTTGACTGGTAATGTGGCCAAGTGGTATATAGAGTTGCAAGGGGGCAGCTTTACATCTTTCGCTGACTTAGCTAATATTTTCTTAAATCATTTCCAGTTGCCTGTTCGTGATGATGCCAGAACTGAGATTCTGGCCACTTTTCGTCAAGACATGGCAATGAACATTTCTGATCATATTCAGGAATGGAGACAGAGAAAGAGGCTCATTAAAGCCGAAATTCTACCCGAGTACCATCTCGAATGGTTTTGAAATCTTTTCAACTTGAAATCTCTAAGGATATCTCCATGTCCGAAGTCTATTCTGAAGAGCAATGTATTTTTAGGGCCCAACAATTAGAATTGATTTATTCTCAGTTTGGGATCCTACAAAAAATCTCGCTAGATGCCCCTGGGTCTAACGTTGATATAGCCAAGTCGAAGCTAGGTCCCCATGCAGATGGTATCGTTGGATCGGTAGACACAAACGCAGTGAACTTGTTGAACCAATTGCAGTAGTTGTCTTTGCAAACTACTCCTAACAACCAGGTCACATTGTCTAACCATTCGTCTTCCCAACCCTCTTCGATTAATTCCGTCCAATCTGAAAACCCCAAAGGAAATCAAAATTCCAATGGGAAGAAGAACAAAAGAGGTAAGAAAAAGAGTCAAGATGGGAAGGCTGACACAAATAAATCTGGCAATAATGCTGGTGGTGGTAGAAATGAGTCTAGAAAGAAAGTGAAGTTTCCATGTAAGTTATGCAGTGGAAACCATTTAAGTCATCTCTGCCCAAAGATTGAAGATGCTCAGTGCTTATTAGGGTAGCAAGGGACTTCTAGTTCTCCAACTGTGTTAACCAACCCTTTTCCCCAAAGACAACAACTAATTGCTGGTGCCAGTTCAAATGCTGGTACCTCCGTGAGGGGCAACTAGGAAGGGGAGAAATCATCAAATGTTTTCATGACGGGTTCTAATGTCCATGTGGCTACTTGGTCACATGATTACGGTGAAGCTAAAATTTCCAAGGACAAAAACTACTCCCGGAAATACCAATCTTCATATTGAGCGACCCCTTATTGAGACTATACCACGGATATTGAAAGGTTCCACTAAACGCACGACTATTAATCCTAATGCTAGGGCCACCCGTAATTAATCCATTGTTGAGGATCTGGCTTAAAGTCCATCTGCCATGTCCGCTTTAAAGATTCTCCAGTCGTGCCCAGCTCAACCAAGTGCTTTATTGTGGGCAATTGGGGTAGTTGATCCAACTAACTCTTTAGTGCTCACTTTCGACATGTTAAATGTCAAAAAGTGACTCCCTCATCATATGGATTTTCAAATAAAGTCTACATACCGAAAAATTAACATTTTTCGTACTGCTATTGATGAAGGAGATTCCACGTGCATCATGTCAATGTCTTGCTTGAAGGCCATTGGATCACCTTCGGCTATTCCTTCACCTACCCTCCTGACTACATTTGATGGGCATTCTCATAAGCCACATGGGATTATGCCGTCCTTTCCCATATGTGTTGGGGGGAAGGTTGTCAATATTGAAGTAGAAGTCATTGATGCTAACCTAGACTGCAATCTGCTCTTAGGAAGGAATTGGGTATACGAAATGGACGCCATTGTTTTGACTCTATTTTGTGTCATCTGCTTTCCTCATGAAGGGAAAATCATTAAGGTTTATCAATTGGATTATTATCCAGTCGATCCTCAAGCAACTACTGACTCTATTGTTCCTTTAGTGGATAACCCTCGTCCGCCTACTGAGAATCTAGGAGTTGGGATGTATTCTTCATTGATGGGTACCTTTGATTTTCCCTCTCCTATGACTCGAATCAATGTCATTTCATCATCTAAGGAGTCTCCTTGAGAGGAGTTCTTTCGAACTCATTATTTTTCAAGCCCTTTGACCTTGCCCTCACCTACGACCACATTATCTGAAGGACAAGTCAATGGAATGACATTCCCTATGTCTGCAGCTGAGCTTAGATATTAGTCTATCGTTAACTCTGCAGATAACCACTCTACTCATTTTTCTGAGGAGGAGTTAGATGGTGATGTGGCCCCATCCTGGGCCCTTGATTCTACCTCCACCTTTGACTTCTTAGATACTGTTTTTCTTTCTGAAGAAGCAATCCTAGAAGTAATGATGGGTGTAGATCGACCTTGGGAAGACTTACACCATCACTCATATTTTCTTCCTCCATTGTAGGAAGTAGAATCTAGGTTCTCCGAGCTCTTTACTAGTGATGTTTGTATGGTATCAAATCCTTTGGCTCCACCACACTTTCGTGCCGAAGGTAACATGTCAGTGATTTCAAAAACGATATCTATAAACATCTCTAGGAACCCTAACGTGATTGAGAATCTCTTCATCAGAATCTAATGCTCCCCTGAAGAAATTCAAACTTACACCAACCTTTTCAAGGAATTTCAAGATGTATTTGCTTGGTCTTAAGAAGAAATGCTTGGAATTGATCCTTCTATAGTTCAACATGAGATCAAGATGTATGAAAACACTAAACTGGTTTGTCAAAGGCTTCGACCGATTAATCCTCAGAAAGCAGCAGCCATTAAAGCTGAAGTCGAGAAGCTGCTCAAGGCGGGTTTTATATACCCTGTTCCTCTTACCGATTGGGTTTCTAATCCAGTCCTTATGGATAAAAAGCAAGGAACAATCTGAGTATGCATCGACTTTAGAGACCTAAACAAGGCTTGTCTAAAAGATAATTAACCCATGCCATTCATTAATCAGATTACTGACGAGTGTGTGGGCAATGAGATTTTTTCCTTCATGGACTGTTTTTCCAGTTATAATCAAATCTCTATCTGTCCTGAAGATCAACATAAGATAGCTTTTATATGTCCTTGGGGTACCTTTGCATACAGAATGATGCCTTTTGGTCTTTAAAATGCTGGAGCTACTTTCCAGTAGGCCATGTCATATGATTTCCACGACATTAAACATATCATCGAAGTATACTTGGATTATCTCGTTTCTCGTTCTCGAAAGATAAATGGTCACCCTAGTCATCTTCGATTGGTTTTTGAGCGGTGTCATTTTTATTAGATCTGGTTGAATCCCAATAAGTGCATTTTTGTGAGGTTACATCTAGTCGGTTATTAGGGTTCATTGTGTCAAATGAAAGGATTAGGGTTGATCCCTTCAAGGTAGAGGCAATAATTCAGTTGCCTCCCCCATCGTCAATTTAGCAACTTCAAAGTCTTCAAGGGAAGGCTAATTTCTTAAGACGGTTTATAACAAATTATGCCGATACCACTAAAAGATTAATGTGTTTGCTACACAAAGGAGTTCCATTCATGTGGGACGACTTTGCACAACGGTGGTTTGATGCTTTGAAAAAGGAATTAGTCTCTACCTCACTTTTGAGTCCACCAGATCATGGTAGGGACTTCCTTTTATATCTCGCTGTAGCAGAATCAACCATTGGTATGGTTCTCATTCAGGAAGACAACGCTCTCACAGATCATGTGATTTATTATTTGATCTAAGGCTTGATAGGTCCTAAACTTCACTATTCTCCTGTTGAGAAGTTAGCCTTGGCAGCTGTGCATGCTGTCTAGTGGCTCGGCCATTATATCTTACTATGCAAAACTTTTGTCTTAGCAGCGGTCAATCCATTTCAATTTGTCCTCAGTAGGCGAGTGATTGGGGGAAAGTATAATTGATGGATAGTCATTTTACAAGAATTTGATCTCTAGTTCTTGTCCACTAAGTCTAAGAAATCCATGGCTTTTGCTGAGCTAATTTCAAAGTTGCCTTGTGGAGAGGATACTATTTATGAGGAAAGTTTTCCCGACGAACATTTATTCCTCATCTCTTCACTCGACCCTTGGTATGGAGATATCATTGTCTATCTCCAGAATTCGAAGTTTCCTTCTACTTTCTCTAAGGATGAATGCCAAAAGTTACATCACCTGGCTAAAAATTATGTTATCATCGATGATACATTATATCATTGAGGGGTTAATTCAATCCTTCGGCACTGTTTAACCTTAGAGGAAGCAGATTCAGTGCTCAATGATTGCCATAGTGGAGCTCGTGGTGGTCATCTATCAAGGCTTGCTATAGCTCAGCGTATCTTGTGTGCCAGCTAATTTTTGCCTTCACTCTTCAAAGATTGTGTTGAAGTGGTCAAATGTTGTCACCCCTATCAAATTTATACTCAGAAGGTGTGCGCACATCCAGCTCCCCTTTTTCCCGTTGTCACTGTCGGTCCTTTTACTAAGTGAGGTATTGATTTTACAACTTGTAATCCGCCTTCAGCTGTGAATCACAAGTATATTATTGATCTGAATTTGAAACTACTTGAAAAAGGTTTTCAAGGTATTCAATTCAGTATTAAACATGTTTAAAACATTCCCATGTCTTGCAATAAAGAAACAAATGAAGTTTTCAGCTGTTCATGATCCATGCAAGCATAGCAGAAATATTTCATTTGACTGTTTAACACATCAAAATGAATTTTTTCTGCAAAATAAATCAACCATAGATGCAAAAGAAGTTGATGAAGCAGTTCACCACTCCTGGGCTACGTCTGCTGGGTCCAAGGCTCCCAAATGGGTCAGCCCTCATTTTGATTAAATGCTCAAAATGAAATTACAGCTGAATAGAAGTCTCTACAAGTGAAATAGACTGTAAATTCAGATTTATAACACATGAATCCTTTAGGATTGACTGCTGGTTCACCTCCAATGGATACCTGTAACCTGAAACAATTCTCTCAATACTGGGCCCTAGTGGCTCCTAGAACTTTCACGGCTCCAAAACCTGTGTAAATGACCTCTGATAGCAAAATGACCTGTGCCAATCTCTTCAGCACATCCAAAATACCCAAAAAAAAAAAAAAAAAAAATCGTCCAAAACCGCCTTTCCTAGCCAAAGTTATGGCCATTTAATGAAAATTTCCAGTTTCCCCTAAAAAGACTCCAGCTAACTTTAGTGGAGCTCTGCCAAATCCGGACGCCCGCCAAATTTGGTGCCACCGCCAAAAGTTCTGCCAATCACGCCTTAACCGCCGGCTGAAACTATGAATGTGAACGGGTTGCAGTTAACATCGGATTCCGTGCCCAGTTATGTGTTGGCCCGTGGTTCACGGGGCGTGGTCATATGGTAAGGGAGGGTTGGCCCTTAGGGGCTGGCCCCCAAAATTTCCCGCCATGAGTAATTTAAACTTCATAAACATTAACTTTCACTCCTTTGACATGTCCACTCCCATGGTGTAATGGTAGGCCGTTTGAATATTGCATAGAAGGTCAAGGGTTCGATCCACAAGCCATTCAACCAATTTTTAAACAAACGCGCCCATACTTGCCTATGTCAGCTTGGGGCCACGTGGCGGCCTCCAGGCTTGCCACGTGGCAGCCTCTGATTGGCTGTTCAAAAGGAATATTTCTTGGAATATTATAAAGAATATTTTACGAAATATTCTTTTTTTAATTTTTTTTGAAAATTCAAAAATTAAAGGTCATTGGGCAATTTTGTTTTTGCCATAACTTTCACATACAACGACCATTTTTCAAACCGTTTGTGGTGCCCAAATCGGGAGGATGAGATCTATCCATTCGTTTAGGTTTGAGCCAATTTTGAGCATTTTTCGACACTTGGGACATGAGCCCCTGATCAATTATCGTGGTCGTAGACTACTTCACAAAGTGGGCTGAGGCCATGCCCACCTATAAAAATGATAGTGAAACAATGACATTGTTCCTTTTTAATCAGATTATCCCAAGGTTTGGTATCCTGAGAGAGATTGTCACTGACCATGGCAGTCATTTCCAAAATCAACTAATGTCTGAATTGGCTCTCAAATTGGGTTTCTAGTAGGAACATTTGTCTCCTTATTATCCTCAGGCCAATGGACAGGACGAGGCAGTAAACAAAGCCCTTAAGATGATCCTGCAGAGGACAATTGAAAAAAATCAGTCCAATTGGCATCTTATGTTGTATCCGGCTCTTTGGGCATACCGAACCTCCATAAAGACTGCTATAGGTTTTACATCTTTTTAGTTAGTTTATGGGATGGAATCTATATTTCCTGTCGAATGTGAAATCCCATCCCTTAAGTTAGCTATTGAGCTCCTTCAAGAGACTTCTAGTCTCGAAGAGCGCCTCCTTCATTTGGAACATCTCGATGAGCAATGTCGAGATGCTGCCACAGTAAATGAGGCTCATAAGAAAAGGGTTAAAACTCAGTATGATAAAGCTATTCGTCCTCAAGTCTTTACTGAAGGCGACCTTGTCTTGGTCTATGACCAAGATAAGGATGCCTTGGGGGCAGGCAAGTTCAAGCCTATGTGGTACGGTCCCTTCATAATTAAATGAGTTTTAGAAAAATGGTCATATGAGTTAATTAATTTTGAAGGAAACAAGTTGATGGAGCCCCGAAACAGGCTCTACCTTAAGAAGTACTTTGTTTAAGTAGCAGCTAGGAAATGGCTTCTTTGTAGATTTTGTATATTTGTACATATCTCATTGAGAGTTTTTGATATCAACAATTTTTGGTCTTTTGTGGCAGGGGTTGATGGATGACTTGGTTTATTTCGGATTCACTAATGGTGCTAGTCAGCACACTCGGAACCTCACTTCCGCATCTTGGGTACTCTACTATCCAACTGGTCAGCTGATGGTATTAAGGGGAGTATGCATTGGTCCCGCTTAAAATAATATGGTTGAGTGTACTACCATCATTAATTTACTATCCGAGGCAATTTCCCACGAAATCGACTGGTTGGTAGTTTATCTTGATTCACAATTGATAGTGTCACAATTGAATAACATTTATCGGGTAAGGGATCCATGTTTGTATCACCAATATTTAAGGGTGAGGTTGTTGCAAAGATAATTTACTTATATTAGTTATTTTCAAATTCCAAGATCTCATAATTGGTTAGTTGATTCTATCGCTAATCAAGCATTAGACTATGTTGAAGGCCCGAAAATCGGGTCTACAACAAGGGGGATACCCGCCCAGTCCAGACCTTGGTTGGCAACTCCTTTTCCGTTTGGTATGGTGGGTCCGACTGGGGATAATGGGACTAGTTTCCCAATTGTGTGTGTGTGTGTAAGATTGGTTTATGTTTTGTGGCTTAAAAATATTCTAAATGAGATAATCTACTTCTTATTCTAATCCAATTTGTATCTAAAAAATAAGCGACATCTAATATCTATACTAACCCAGGGTAAGATTTTTTTTGTTATGCGATCTAAAATTATTTCAAATAACAATTGGTAATAAAGATCATTCAATTGTTATAAGAAAAGAATTCAATATAGATGTACTACTTCGCATAAAAATTTAGACGAAACAGTTGTGAGAACCATATTGCATGGTAAGTTGTTCACATATCAAGCATAAATAAATAGCTATCACCGTACAAAAGTGCCAAATGATAACTCAGGCATTCAAGAATTAACATGTAAACAACTAAGCTTAAATATCACTCTAACACAAGAGATAGAAACAGTTAAGAGATAAAAGTACCATTTATAACTAGTTCTACTCATGAGCTTCAAGCGATAACGATTTATCTCTTCTCAATCCAACATCAACTAAGAGTACAGAAGTGCAACATTAGTAGAAGATATCAGATGCAAAAATCAATAAACCCTGTTCCATTCATTCACCAAAACCTCCTCGGAGGGTGCAAAAGTGCATGTTCTGAGGACAAGTTTTTGATAAATTTTTGGACCCTTCTCTAAATGCATTAGAAGGGTTTAAATACTACTAATTGTGTCTAAAAATAACTTATTTACAAAAATTTAGGATACAGTTTAAATGACCGTCCTTTCTAGGCAAAATAAAATAAAACTATTTCTAAAATTAAATCTAAAGCTAACTATTTCTGTAATTTTTCCTTTATATCGCAAGCATTCAACATTTACTTAAGTGAAATTGGTTGGCCGACCTCAGCCTTTAGTTGCCCTGTGAAAACGGAAGCTACTATAGTTGGCACCATCTTTCCGGCAGAATTTATGTTGTTTTTGAGAGTCATCCTCTTTGAGAGATTTTTCCTGGCAATGAGCAATTAGCGCTAAGCACAAATCACGTATTGGAAACTACCATTGTTTTTCAGTCTGGGTTTCCTTGATGTGTTTTCTGCCTCTTACATGCTTTCTTTTGGCAGATTGGGTTTCGCTGTTATCTGACGTAGAACTGAACAAGCTAAATATTCAACTGTGTTTCTGTTGCATGCGATGAATGTGTATAAGGGTGCCATTTCTTTATCTTCAGATACCAGAGCCTCGCCTATTCTTCACCGTAATTTCTTGTACACTGCTTTGTATAATCTTTTGTCCTTCGTTCCTACAGTTACAAGTGAAGTGAGAGTAATGACAGTACATAATGATGGAAATGCTTTGACTGCCGAAGACATGTAAAAATATGCCACCTTACGTGAACTGACTCTTTGATAAACTCAAAACTATATTTCATTAATGAGCATTAAAGCACATAACTAGTCTCGTTTAACACTTTTTCTTGAACAATGAACCAGACAAATTTGCGACGGGATGATTTTTTGATTTTCTTTGTGATATCATAGATTTGTTACATCGCATATCGCATGATCGCATGATTTTTATTTTGTCTTATCGTAAGGTTGTTTTGCCGCATTATCGCAATTTCACAATGTCGCACGATCACAATATCGCAATATCGCATGATTGTAAGATGTGCACATTTTGCGTTCAGCAGTTTCTTTGCGAGGTGCAATTTTGTGATATGCACTATCGCATATGAGCGTTTTCTGTAGTTTTTTTTTATCATAAGTATGCTTTTAAGATCTGCGATGCGATATATGTTTTATCTTTATGCAATTTCGCATCGCTTTCTCGCGGTTTAAAATTTTAGCTCATAAGGAGGCATGCTGTTGTCCTTTTTGCAATGTGATATCCTTTAAGGATTGATTTTACCTTCCTTCATCAAAAACCTTCAGTTTTTATATTTTGCAAGGGTCTTTTCTTAAGTTTATGATAATAAGTTTTATTGAAAAGGAAATACAATCACTAATTGATTTTTATTTTTTATTTTTTGACTAAGGGTCCCCTTTTATTTAGTAGTAGTAATAACACTAAACAAAAAAAAGGGGACGAGGGGGGGGGGAGGGGGGCGGGGGGGGGTTGTTGGTGCCACAATAGACTGGCACATCAATCATTCATCACAATAAAATCAAGCATCAGAAAGTCAAATGTGTATATATATTATATATATATATATATTATATATTATATATATCATAAAACATCTCGAGTGTACATAAGTCTGTCCAAAAATAATATACAAAACTGGGACTCAAATGCCCATAATCATGTCCACTATATTTAATTCCATGGCTCAGGATGAGCTACTAAGTAGGCAACTACTGCATTGGCCACATGCCTAAAAGTACGAACCCAGTCTCGTGGTATGCCAATTACATGACGCTGCATCTCTACAGGAAGGTCCTCTACGGCTGCCATCGGTACTCTGTGAGTTAGTCTCACCAAGCGCCACTGAACTGCGTGTAGAACTCGCTCCATGTCTGCAGCTACCTCTTTGGCCCCTCGGCCGCGACGTCTATGCCGTGGGAACTCATCTGGTTGTACCAGCCCAATATCTGGAACATGATCATCATATTAGTCATTTCAATCCTATCAAAAAAAAATTTCAAAGTTCATTATTATATTTGAAAAATCGCAAAAAATCAAAAAACGCTTACCAATGTCGCCCCATGCTGTGGTCAGTGGTAATACTAGATCGGGATCTCCGCGGAAATCCAACCCAACATAAGGGTAGTCATCTACGGTGATGATCTGCTGCTCCCACTAGGAGAAGAAGTCATCGTCAAATGCAGTATGTGGGACATCCCCACCTCCTAGATGTTTCATCAAGTCATCCCACCTACCCATTCGTGGATCTCGTGGGGTGTCGATTGAAACCAGTACTCTAAGACGAAGTGTAGGGACCCTCTCAAAAAAGAAAGAACACAAAATAGTCCCGTATTCGAAGTTTTTGGTCTACCCTCTCTTGATGGAAGTAAGCTGGTTTTTTAGGCTGGCTATAAGAGGAGTACACCAATCAAATACAGTGGTGAGACAATCTACCACCAAGCTTATGGCTAGCCATGATGCCTGGTGCAGAGAAGCTGATCTGTTCACTCTAGCTATAGTGAACAAGATTATCCTCAGTGATAAACTCGCCACATGTGTGATCAAAATTTGACTTCCAACCCTTTTGGATGTCTCGAGAAATATATATGTACGTAGTTCTCGATCAAGAGAATACCTCATGTCCTGCCCTTGGAATGTACTACCTCTCCCCTTCGGGAAAGGCATGTGATCCACTTCTATCCTGAGTGGTCTCTAGTCAATCATAAATGAATCATCCTCAATGCTCCAGTAGTCAATGAGCATCTCAAGTAGACGTGTGTTTGCTTTCATATTTGGCATTTTGAATAATTTTAGCAAACCACATCCCCGTAAGGCATCCAAAGCATTGGGATCGTTCATGACCTCATCATCCATTGCGGTATGCTCTCTTTCTCACCAAGTGACTGCCATCCTGAAGACAAAATGAAATTAAATCGTTAGTTTTTTGTTTGAAATGTTTGTGGCATATACACGGGTCCATTTACACACAGTCACATGTAGGGCTCGCGTGTACATGGGTTTCATATACCCAACACGCGTATATGTCGCGGTGAAATTTTTGATTAAAAATTCAACGGTAAAACATAAATTAAAAATTCTAAAACTAGTCACAATTGATTGCAAGACAAGTATAAGGGTTACCTGGTGATTTTGGAAGGATTTGAACGGTTAAATTTGGTGTATGGAAAAGTTTGCTCCTTTGCTCCATTCCATTGCTCTCAAACTCAAATGGTGAAAATGGTGAATCCAAAAACTATTTTATAGGCTTTAAAAATGATTTTTTTTTCAAAACATGATTTTGTTTGGTCATGTAACTTCTAACTTGGGAGCTTGAAATGTCGAGAATGGTTTGATTTTCAGGACATTTTGGACATTTTTTCGACAGTTTCGAGACGGTTCCATGACTGTCGACCCGTTATGGCAAGTATCATTTTCTCACTGGCATATAGGTTAGGGAGGCCATTTTTCCATTTCATTATGCATACTAGCCTCCATTTGTCGATACATTTGCCATGGGGTCGATCCCCATCGTGTTATGCTTTGTAAACCATTTTCACTCGCCGATTTTTAAATCATGACATGATGGTAGAGCCATCCTTTTCATGGGCATCAGAGTTAGCACCTCATTGACATTTGTTGCCCATGCTGCTCTGATATGAGTAGGCTTGGGAGTGCTCTATAGTCCCACCATGACTTATGCGATGAAGACTCATTCCTTTTTTCTTCTTCACTTCGTTCTGGCCTTATACCATAGAGACTCCTTTGTGTTGAGTTGTACTACTGTATTGCATTTTGACTATTTGTACCTTTTGGCCTTGAGCCAGCTTCACTTGGACTCATGTTTAAGCCAACTTTTGACCATGACGACTGTGAAATCAAACTTGCATACCCTTGACTTCTGCAAACTTTACACACCTTGATCCATGGAAGGAACACACCTTTGAGTGTCTTTGACCAGTTTTTCACTTCCCTGCATTGAGCATAGGATTGTTCCAATCCTAGGAACTATATCATCTACTTCACCGACACTCGTTCTTTCCACTATACTATAGCATTCTTTTATTCTTTTCCAGCTTAAAAGGAAAAACCAAAAAAATTATATATTCCAAAAAAGAGTAGGAATGGGACAATATTTCCATTTATTGTTGGCAGCTAGAGTTCATCGTGTCACCCTTGAACAAATCACTCAAAAAAAAGTCTCCTCCGTTTGGGCAGGATTTAGTTTGACTTAGGTACGCCTTAACCTTGTTATTGAATTAGTTCTCCCCTGATTGGTTATCTCTTCCAATCATATGGAGGGTTCGTTCATGCCTCCTGCATGACGAACTTATACAGAGTCATCATATTCTGCGACATAGTCACATTGAGTCATGCTTTTGTTCAAGGGAAGTTAGCTTGAGTTGGCCTCTTTGCGGTGTCTCTCAACTTATTTTTCAGTCGGCCATCCCTGGTTGTCAGTATCATGTCTATCATCACATCAGCTATATTGGTCCTTTACTCGTGCCGTTTTGAGAAGGTCTCCATTGACTTTTTACTGGCGGGTCTTGTCCTTATCGATGATGACATCTTGCTCTGAGGATAGGCCTAGAGCTATACCCTAGCCATATTTTCATTATTGATAGGTCACCTTGTGCTCAGCATTGATCAGTATCATGGATCTTTGACTAAGTGGTTTCCCTTGTGTTCAACATAAGCTTACATTATCACACATTGGGACTTGTGCAATACCTTAGTTTACGTTTGACCCTATCGGTGGATACCTCACCTCTATGTCAACATTCATTACTGGTTGGTTCAAAGGGTTTTTGGCGTGCGCTAGCCACATCTTGTGTATGTCGGAAACATACTTCGGTCAGGTTACTACATCTTTTTCGTCCGATTCCTTCCACATTATTGGCCTACGGGTTACACTCATGCTATATTGATGAAGGATGCCTTAATGCCTTCCTTCAAGTGGATATTTCCCTATCGACTATGACTTATTGCTCTAGGGCTAAGATCTAGAGTCCATTTGGCAGTACCTTGGGGTTTGCAGTCATTAGTGGTATATCCTTTGCTATCGACAGTGGGAAACCATCATTGTCTCTTGATTGATAGATTCTTATAGGTGTTCGACTTCATCTCATCTATTCGCACTTGTTAGAGTGTACTGGGTACCTTGATGCTCATTATCATTATCGATGAGTAGTCTCACATTTTTTAACAATATACATCAATGACTGGTAATCAAATGATTTCTCACATGGTTGACTTCAGATCATTTATTCCCGTGCTGTAGAAATGTACCACGGTAGTCGATGAAGACCTCGGGTTGTATCAGCATTCATTGGTTCACTTGACAGTTGCTCCTGTTGTTACTAGTTGATACCTCTCCACCTTATATGTTGCAGTCATTCATGGTGACATTTTATATGCTGGCACCTGAGTTTGTAGTGTAGTACCATCTTATTCCATCATGTTCATTTGGTACTTTTTGGGACCAGTCTTTGATATCAGTGATCCACTTTATCCTTCAGCATCATTGACATTATTATATGTGATATTCAGACATGTACTTGTTCGATCGTGGTCAGATGATCCATTATGTATTTTCCAGTCTTTTATACTTGTATACTTAGTGGATCTGCTTGTACTTGATATGTGAACATGCTATACTTTCTCTAAGCATGGGTATGCCCGCTTCAAACAATGTTTCTTCTGATCTCCTTTTGTGGCTTGGCAGGCTGAACTCTGGTGAAGTCCTTCTCAGTTTTTGACAGATTTCCTTTCCATGAACTTGCTTAATACATCTTGGCCATCATGTACCCCTTCTGACCTCATATATTAGGGGGCATATGTTATAGCTCCAAACCTCACTCTTGATGTTTGTGATGCTGCACTGATGGCCTAGGCCAACCCCTCCTTTCAGATTTGGTCCAAAATTAAAAAAAAAATATTTTACTCCCTATATGTGACATTGACCTGAGCTAAACGCGTGTGTACATGGGTTTGTGTATACCCAACTCATGTATATGTATTAAAACACTTAAAAAAAATTAAATCTCCTTAATTTCGGGTGGAGATCACAATTTTCACCTATTGATTACCTATTAGTGCCCATGGCCCAACTTTTCCCAATGAATTCCCAACTAACAAACTACTTTGCGAGAAGTATAAAAAGGCTTCAATGGGAAGACCTAAGGGAGGAGAGAAAAGAGAGAAAGATTACTCTTCTGAGATTTCCCTGACTAGGTCTAAAGATCCTAGTGCCTCCTGCACTTCCCCCATTTACAAGAAACCCTTGTTTCCTTGTGTGATGATGTCTTTCTACTACTTGAGATATCATGGAGTAAGTCATGGAAGGAGTTTGTTAAAGGCTTGAGACTGCACAAATCCGGAGGACGGTTCCACTTGGAGCCTACGAAAGGACAAATTAGGTGAAATTATTCCTTTCTGTACTTTAGTTGTCTATAATAAAAAAATTATTGTCTTTCTTCTTGATATAAATCTTCTTCATGTTTATGATATCAATGTTATGATTCATATATGAATGGTTGTTCTAATTGCATAACTAACTACCTTTCAATATAATTTGAAGATGATTTCTTTATGATGTTTAGTCCATATACTACTGTACTTTCTTGAATTAATTGTTTTGCAGGTTGAAGGAGCAAAAGGAACTCCAAGAGGGTTTGGACCTTGGCTGGAGCTTCTCAAATGAAGGACCCCCAGGTACGCCTCTCGTCGTAGAGTTTGCTTATATTAGCATCATGGTTATATGGAATGTGTGTTTCTTTGTATAGATCACCTCTGATCTACTAGGGTATCAACCCAAGAACCTATGGGAATTTATCCCTTAACAGATAGATATGAGGACCAAAGCATATCTCTCATGAATATGAAGCATTGGATACATCTCTTGTTGAAGACTAAAAGAAAAGAAGTAGGAAATATAACTTGGCACTACCACATCATCATGCAGTCAATGTCATTAGTGTCATCTCATGTCCTATCATGAGTCACCATGTGCCACATCATTTGTGGACTATGTAATTATATATTAGAAAATGTAATGTGAAGTGGAATTCCAAGAGTCATCTATGTCAATTTGAAGACTCATGTAGGAAGTTGAAAAGTCATGATAAGTCAAAAAATAATGAGGGTAGTCCAAGATTCATAAGGGAGATAAAGGATCAACCCATTTGTTATATATGCACCCCCTTTATTCATGTAAAGTACTTTTGACCTTGGATCCTCCTACCAGGAATTGGAGAGGAAGACAGTTGTCTTGGAGGAGAAAGTGACTGCTCTAATGCTCCACTATTGGGGCCAGTGGTGTTCACTGTCTTTATGTATCTTGAAAATTTTACTTAATTTAGAAACTAATTAATCCAACACTTTTTGATGAATATGTCATGAATGTTGTAATATTGTTCTTTGAATGTTTATGATGTATGTGGTTTTCATCTGTACTAAGGAAATTGAACTATTTTGGTGCTTTGCTACTTATCTTTTTGAATATGTGTTGTATTTTCATTAACAATCGTTGTTCCCTTGTAAGCTATTTCACTTGTTGATCAACAATTCATTCTTATGTATGTACTTGTGTGCCTTTTATAGTTTAATATTATTACTTGTATTTAAAGGGCACACTTTTCTCTCCCCTTTCGTTAGAAGGACCTTAATAATTTCCACAACTGGACATTTCACAAGGCATACTCACTTACTGATTTGAAGATACCTATATATTACTTTCTTGTGCTGAGATTTGTAGCCAAGGAAAATCTATAAAAATACATGCTAGTCAGGCTGATACTCTGGATGGGGCTCCTATTAGAAACGAGGTGAGGTCTAATTGGGACTTCACATCAGGGAGACCCCTTAGTTGACGCATTTCCAGCACTGTCAAAAATGGCACTAGAAGGAGGTCCAAATGAAAATCTAGTCCCATTGAGTCTATTTTGAATCTCTTACCATAAATGTCTCATCCTCAAATCATACTCCTAGGTTATTTTTGTAACATATCCCCTAGTGAGATTTCAATCCAAGATGAATCTCTTCATGAATTTTCTCAATTCAAGTTTGATGGTGAGAGTGATGAATCTATTACCGAACAAGCACTACTTTTTCTTAATTTATGTGAATACTATGAAATGGATTGTGAAGATGTGGCTTGTATTGTTTTCTACCTCACTCTTGAGCGTCGCGTTAACTGATGGTGTCACACCCTACCACCTACTTCCATTCATTCTCTTAATAATATCATGAAGGAGCTTCATTTAACATTTTATAGGTATGATTACTGATATGTTTATAAAAGAATAAAACATCTTATAATGGAGCGTGATTAATCATTGGAGGATTTCTCTAATCGATTCCTTCACCTTTTTTATGAATTTCATGAAGAAGATATGGATTTGGTATTTCTTGAAACAAAAGTTTGAGTGATTGGTTCATATCTTTTTACATGGTGAATCCAAACCACCAGATGTTTCTTTTTACCCAACTTTGGTAAATCGTGATACACCTCTAAATTCAAGGGAATAACTTTCTATCCCTTTTGTTCCTTTTCCTCCTCCTTTTCAAGTTCTTATGAGGGTCCCTCCTTGCGATGATAATAAAGTTGGGAAATATATCCTCCTTCTGCTTTTCATTATCCATATTCCATGGGGTAAATCCTGGAGTGGTTCATGGGGCCTGCGATGAAGGCTAATATTTTCATTCCTCAATATGGCACTAGCACTCATAAATTTAGTCTTGAATGTAAGTTGGATTTCTATTTTCCTCTATCATCTACATGCCACAACTCTTTGTGCCATGGTTCGCTTAATCAACCTACTCCCCCAACTAATTCTTCACTCTCTCTTGATTTTCAGGTTGTTGGTTCAAATTGCGATACAATAAAATGTAGTCAATTGTACAGGTAGAGGAATAGAAAAGTGGGGATTATTTCAATCTATCTTCTCATATTCAAAGTCCTCGATGTGAAGATGGTGTCTCCTCATACTTGGCTGATATTGAATTTGTTAATCACGGTAATGAATTAAATTAAATAAGTTTGTTTAAACTCATAGTCCTGGGAAACAATTGTTGTGATGGTGATATTTTCATTGATGCAAGTGATGATGAATTCCCAAGTGCATTAGTTGATGTTCTAGTTTCTCATGAACATTTCAATTTGGAAGATTTAGATTTAAAATTTGATCCTATCAAAGAAGATGTTCTTTTTGAAACTTCTCGTTCATATCACTATCCCTTGCACTCTACTGTTTGTGATGTATCTACAAGCGATGAAGCTATTCCATGCTCTTGAATTTATTCATCAGATTAGTTCACTTCTGAACTCACACAAGGTAGCAGGGTTGTCCATGATGAAAGTGAAAATAATTAGGTCATTGAGTATCCTTTCCACCTCGTATAATTTCTTGTTTTGTATGAAGACAAATATTCAAATCATCTTACTCACGATATTTCTTTGATTCATACATATCCATCTTTCTGATTAGAACAACTTTTCGACTTGAGTAATTTGGTTGTCGAATTTGTAAAATTTTGATAAAATTAGTGACAGAGATGGCTACCATTCAGTTAATAGTGGTCTCATGGAAATCAATGAAATTATCTATCCTCACACCATGCACAATCTAGTTCAATCTTCGAAATGTGATTTTACAATCGTCAAAAGTTCTGAGAATTTCTAGTGTTGAGGCACTTCAACTTGCATTGATGATTATTTCAGGATCTTGGAACTTCGGTAAGATCACTGAGTTAAGTTAGGTCTATTTTTCTTCGCAAAACTCTTATTTCTACATGGTTTCACTCGATGTAAATTATTTCTTGAAATATATTTGGAATTTCAGATATGATCTTTCAAACTTTCAAGATTCAATTTATGATCAGATTCAAGTTTCTACTTTAGATGATTCATCTTCTTTCAAATATCCTATATCAAACTCAGGTTTGGAATGTGGATCTCTCACAGAATCATGGAACTATGAATTTGATTATTCTAAATATTATATTTTGCCAAAGGATTCATACCCGTTACACTCTTTTGAAAATAATCAACTCGTGATGCTTCTTGTGAATATTCTCATGTTAATATTTTTCTTCGGAACACCTGAAATCCTCTTTAGTGTCAACAAATGCATGGATTATTTGAGGAATGAAATTATTCTTCACATGTTTTACCTTGACTGGTTTCATGTGTTTGTTATACTAGTGGCCCTTCTACTTCTTTTGATGATTATGATGCTAATGAAGTGTGTAAACAATTACAAGGAAATGGTTTGTTACACTCGTTACACGAGGAAGATGATTTTATTATGCAAAGAATTCACGAAACTGTTCAAATTGATTTATCTTTGGTAATTATAAACAGGGAATTTGATGGTTTAATCAACCCATTTGATCGTGATTATGTTTCTGATGACTATCATTCAACTTACTATTTTCCCATCAAGGCATCCAATGACAATCATTTTACATCCTTTTATTTTTATGGTTTAACATATCACTATCCCGATATTTGTCAAGCGGTTGAGGCACTTCCACACTCGTCGATGGTTATGTCAAATCCTCACTGTCTTGACAAGCTTTCTGAATATGATCAAATATATTTCTCCTCACAATGTTCTCATCATAATCCCATGCCTCTAATTAAAAATTCACCTTTTCAAATATTTTTGGGTTTTTAAGTGGATTATCATGAATTTTACGCTCCAATCATTGAATGGTTGGAACCATCTTACTTGGCAAGCTCTGTCACAAATAACAAGTTTTGATATTTCCTCTTGGTTTCTAAGGAGTTCGGTGTACATGGAGACACATTTGTGGGAAGCCTTCGAGGTTTGTTGAATAATGGTTCTCATAGAAAAGGTAGGAATATGAAATGCTTAGAAGTGGTGGCTATGGTCTACCTTTCTACTAAGAGGAAAGACCTTCAATTTTTTTGTGCGAGATATTCAAATTCTTATCTTTTATGTTGCGCATTATTTTATACTTTTTTAATCGATCACATATTTGCGATTGCATGTTGGGAACAATTACGGTGGCCACATTGGAAATTCCATTATACACGAACTTGACCTTCTAGCTCGTTAGGTTAGGAGTAGGTCTAATTGCATTTTATTTTACCTGTACATTCATCCCGCATTCATTGTTGTGGTTTGTATTGGGTTTACTGGTTCTCATTTCACATCATGTTTTGGTTTAGCCACCTTTTGTCTTTTCTTCTGTTTTTGTTTCGTTGTTCTGTGTTTTCTTTTGTTTCGTTTTATGAGATATTGCATGAAGATGCTCTATTGGCTCAAAAGGGAATGTGGAAAAATAGAAAAGGACTTTGTGACACTGCAACATTTGGTTAAATCTCTCTCCTTCTTCCTTGTCTTGGTTACATATTTTGGTCAATGTTGTTCTAAAGGAAAATATGATCCTTTTTTTAAAAAGCCTTGTGTAGAACCATGATCTCCATGTCTACTTTGGAAACATTATGCCTATAATTGGGTTTCTATGTTTCAGTGTTTTCAATTTAATCCAATAAAGTAGAGAAGAACATGGGGAAAATCTAAATGAGAAAATCAATATCAGAGGTCTTATATATGGTTCTCTAAAGGGACAACATCTCCTACTCTCAATAATATGGGATATCTCTTCCTCCCACGAAATAAATAACTGTCAATGCACAATCTTATATAAACTAAATAAATAAATGCGAAAGAATAGAAAGGCTTCATGTGAAGAGAGGTGAAGAAAGAAAATTCATCAGGGTACTATCCAGGCCTATTGGTAGTGGAGAAATAGTAGAGATGAAAAAATATACACTAAAAGTATAAATTTCATGATCTTCATTACCCTATCCCAATTCGAAACATTGTGTGGTCATTGATTATATGTTTGTGTTTAATAGAGTAAAGGAATGAAGGTGACTATGTTTATGCATGGGGTAGGTGGGAAAGCCATGGTAATCTCAAAGATGAATCAATACTTCTTAAAGAACTAGACCCTACATGAAATAATTGACCAGGGCAAAGAAGCTTCAGTTCTACTAGTGTGTTGCCAAGTGTTGTTTCTATTACAAACACCCTCTAAAATTTTTCCTACACTTAAATTTTGGAGCCTACTATGTATCTTGCAATTAGTTATTCTGTAGTCACTTCTTGGTCAGATGATTCTTCTGAGATCCCTTATTGAATTTCAAGTGTCGAAGTCACTTACTCACACATTCTCAATCTGAAATAGCTTCATGAGCACATTCTTATATGCAAGTTGGAATAAACACAACATGGTCCATCAAGATAGTTCCTTTGTGATGTTCAATCCATGTCAACAGGTAGTGTGAACTAACAACATCGGTCCCTTACTTTGTTTGCAACCATACTTCTATTTTGGTGAGTTCTCCAAATGTCGCTTTTGAGTACTTTCACCATCACAAGGGTTGTTTTCACGTTTATGATTGTCACTTTCAGTTGATTTCCATTTAATTATTGTTTGTTTCATATTATCTTCAACCTGATATGTGTTTTTATCACCATTGTTCACATATCGCAAGTGTCGCTCATACTTTTATTTTCATATAGTAAGTGTCATATTTTGGCATGCGAATTACCGTTTATCATGTAAAGTGGAGTTTTGGTCTGTTTCAAGGGGAATACTTTGTGATAATGAGTTGTTATTATCATGTAGGCATGTTTTGCACTCATTTTGAAACTTTCATGCATTGTCGCACTCGTGTCGTCACAGTCGTTGTAAAGTGTATCTTCAGTGTCGCAGTTGTAATAAGATGTCACAAATTTGTTGCACTAAGGGAAGTATGTTTCTCATGTTTTCTAGGTGATCTATGTTTCATCATCAATTTTTATAAATGTGTCATCACAATCAAGTCTTGTCACTGTTCAATGCCTCAACCAACCCTCCTGAACTGCGCATTGCATAGTATTAGCCCTCATGAAACAAAATTTTCTCTTAGAACTATGCAATGCACAATCTTTTTCTCCCAAGAATGCGCATTTTTCAACCTCAGTGTTTAAGCCTAGCCCCTCAGTCCCAAAAATGAGAAATATTTCTCTCCAACAAACAAAACACTACACATTACACAGTCTCAGTCCTTAAGCCTCAGCCTTGAGATATTCAAGTGTTCAACTATGCAATCTACTGACCTCTTTTCCTTCTAGTATTGTGTATTTCGCAATTCCAGTGCTCAAACCTATGCTTCCGCCTCTAATACTACACAATTATGCCCTACAACCAGGCTTGAACTATGCATTATGTAGTCTCAAGGATGAAGCCTCAGGCCTAAGCTCTTGACCAATGTAATTTCACAATCACCTCACCTCCTATATCCTCTAGAACTCCACAATAAGCTAATCCAGTGCCTATCCCCTCATTCTGTCATACTGAGCTCACAAATTGCATAGTTTTCTTCCTCAGTCTAGCCTGAAAAGTGCATTGCTAGCATCAAAGCTCAATATTCACCACTGATTGCCTAAGTTTCACAATTTCATGGTTACTGAACCTATATCCCAGCATGTCACCCAGTTCCGGCTCAGTCAATGGATCAATATGGACCATCTTAGACTAGGGGTTGATCAGACTAATTTCATTTTGTCATGAGATAATTGTAGATGTAGGTACTCTATACGGATATGGAAAGATGATGAATGAGGAGATGAATAAGGAGGACATGCTATAAGACACATATGGAGCCAAAGAGATAATATTATCATTAGGTGAGAAGATGAAGAAACACTAGATTATAACTGAAGAGAAAAATCAAGACCACAAGAAGTATCCATATAGTTCAAAACCATTTTGAGGGTATATATAAGGAACAAACCATATATCTCATGAAGATGAAGCCTTGGATACATGTCTTATTGAAGACAAAAAGAAAGAAGCAATGGGAAGGATCTCTTGGCACTGCCACATCATTATGCAGTCCATGTCATCAATGTTATATCATGACTTATCACGAGTCATCATGTGCCACATCAATTTTGGATTATGTAATTCTATATTGGAAAATGTAATCTAAAGTGGAAGTCCAAGGGTCATCTATGTAATTTGAAGAGTCATGTAAGAAGTTGAAAAGTCATGAGAAGTAAAATAGTCACGAGGGTAGTCCAAGGGTCATAAGGGATGTGAAGGATCACCTCATTTTTTATATATACACCCTCATTTTTCATGCAAATGAGTTTTCACCTTGGATCCTCCTACCATACATTAGAGAGGAAGATAGTTGTTTTCGAGGAGCAAGTGACTACTCTAATTCTTCACTATTGGGGCTAGTGGTGTTTGTTGTCTTCATGTATCTTGGAATTTTTACTTAATTTTGAAGCTTGTTGAGCCTACAAACTTTCATGAATATGTCATGAATATTGTAATATTGTTCTTTGAATGTTTGTGATTTATGTTTGTTTCATATGTACTAAGGAAATTGAACTATTTCGATGGCTTTGGTAGTTTATTTTGTTGAAGGTGGGTTGTATTTTCTTTAAAAATAGTTGTTTCCTTGAACTATTACAGTGGTTGATCAATAATTCATTCTTATGTATGTGCCTTTTCTAGATTAGTACTATTACTTGTCTTTAGAGGGCCCACTTTTCTCTCCCCTTTTGGTAGAAGGACCTTGATACTTTCTGTAGCTGAACATTTTGCAAGGCATACTCACTTTTTGATATGAAGATACTTGTGTACTACTATCTTGTGTTGAAGTTTGTAGCCAAGGAAAATCTACAGCAATACATGGCAATCAAGCAGATACTACAGATGGGGCTCCTATTCCAAATGGTGTGAGGTCTAATTGGTACTTAACATTGGGGATTCTCCTTGGTGGATGGATTTCGAGCACCATCAACACCAATATTTAGAGATCATGTTTGTTATATAATTCAAAATGACTCTAAGTGTATCATATCTTGTGTAACAAAATTCTATATCATAAATCCTTAGATTCTTGTCAGTATATTTTTTTATAAAAGATGCTTTGAATATTACAACATTTGGAAGAAATTAACAATGTTGATATCTAAAACATAAAACTTATCATCAATTATAATTATATTGTCTATTGGTACTACTTGTCTTGGTTCAAGGATCCTAGATGACATAGTTCAAACATAATTGATTGATGAAACTTGAGCTTGATCATCATAACACCTTCCTTACCAAGCTACTTGGTTTGAAGCCAATCTTGAATTGACTCTCATAATATTATCTCTTATTCACTCACTAATTTTGATCAAAGACTAAGATAATTAATTTGAAAATATTTGTATAGATATCCCCAAATTTTCGCACATTGAAAGGTTTCTCTACTCCTTGTGCTTGATTTAATTCACATTGAAGGCATAAAACAAAGCACATACTAAGAAAAGTTTAAATTTTTTATTGCTATGTTATGATGGTGTGTTGGACATTATTATTCCATTTTTTTTTCTCTCTAAAAACTAATTCTATTAAAAGGAAGGAAAAATATAATTACAATGAGGTAGAAGCCTCAGCCGAGAACATCTGAGTTCCTTCTGGTTATCAAAATTGTCCCATATTTGGGAAAACCAGTTACATTTTGCAAAAAACCATGCATAGGAGCAGTAATACAATGGAAAAACCAGAATGAGAGCTAGAAATAACACCATTTGTAGTAGTTGAGGTAACACCATTCGACAGAATTGCGGAATATGTCAGCAGCAGAACCACAGACGACCGATCCACAAAAAACATAAACAGAACCACAAAATCATAAACAGCAGAACTTGACCCGTCAACAACAAAACTGTAAGAAGGCATGAGGGAGTCCAAGTGGAATCACATGGGGACATCCAAGTCCGATGACTCCTCGATGACAAGGAAAGAATTACCATACCATATTTCTCCTTCCTGCACCACGTCACTAGCCGCGTTGCCACCTGGAGGTTCCGTCACCTGAAGGGTGCCACTTGAACTACCAGTAATTGCCATCGAAATTGTGGCACCATGCGAGCTACCACTTGGATTTCGAGTGTTGCCTGCAGTGTCACCTTCCTCATGTTGTCCGCCACGCCTTGCTGCTCTACCTTCTTCTACCAGGTTCTGCTCAAATCCATGACCACCAAAAATTCTGTGAATGTCCTAAGATTGCTTTGCCGAGGTACACGCTGGAGCATTATGTTGGTCTTCTTCTTCTAAGAAGATGATGGTAATATTAGTAGTGATAATGGGCCGATTAAGGTTGCTTTGAAATCTGAAATGAGTCGACTAGAAGGCATTGTACGAGAAGTGTCTGTGGGATGGGTTGTGAGGGGGAGAATTAGCTTGAGATAATGGCAGAGAGGCAGGATGTGGTGGCTAATCCATGGCTTGTGCAACCTAGGATTTAGGGCGACCACCTAGGCTACTACCATGGCGACTCATCATACGGTGTCAAACCATGGTAAAGCAGCGAAGGTGAAGGAAAGGAGAATTAGGCATATGGATGGGAAGCAAAGAATGCACAATGGGTGCCTGAATAGGGTTCAAAGGGCAGAGCTGGGAATGGGAGAAATAAATCCCAATTCCAAAATCAAGACCGCAAAGAATCTAGCAGCCAATGCCTGTTACAGTTCTACTGCATGGGTTTCCTGCTTAGAGTGGGGAGATGCTTAAGGATGGAGGGAAAACAATGAGATTGAAGGGAAAATGTGCCATGTTTAAACTAACAGGTTCCTTGTCTCTACTGGAGCGTTCATTTAAGATGTCCTGCAGGCGGACCTGCTCTTGCCTTAGGTGAGCCTTCAAGTGCCATAAATGGGCATGGATAATGGTGTTGACTAGCAGCTGCCATGGCCGAGCACCATCATTCCTCTGTAGCACCATTAATATTCTTGGATGCCACCGACATCTGGGAGCTCTTCTCCTCCCTATATCATTTCATTCTTCACCAGATTTTGGTATTCCATTGCTTGGATTTCAGTAGCCAGTGTAGAGATTGAACCTGTATGTAAATCCAATCCACTTTCTACTCCAATATTAACCAATATGTCAGCCACTTTATTTCCTTCCTGACGTATGTGTTTCAGAGTGATCGCTCTGTGAGAAGAGAACCAGATTTCAATGAGTTCAAGCCACTTCTCCATTCTCCAACTGTTACTCACTTTGCTTGAAGGTGTGCCTTGCATAATTTTGTTGACCATATTTATGAGGATCTGTGATTCTCCTTCTATAATAAGTGGAAAGTATCCCTTTTTTTGAGCTAGAAGAAGACCCTGCCATAGTCATTCCAGTTCGGCCGAGTTGCTGGTGTCCTATCCATTTGAACCTAAAAAATTTAGAGGAGGAGTGCCCTTATAATCTTTGAATATCCCTCCAAAGCCTGCTTTGCTTGGATTTCCTTTCGAGGCTCCATCAAAGTTGAGCTGGAACATATGCTTGGGAGGAGGAAGCCACTTTTCAGGTGTTCTGCCCTTTGAGGGAGTTGTTCATTTGGTTATTGATTCTTGATTCCATTGAAGGTTCCAATTTGCCCAGATGTTTTGTTCGTGGGGGAGAGAAGGAAAGTCCTCCCCATTCCAGATTTGGAGAAGTAAGGTTTCCTTGATATTTTGACAGATCATTTTCCATATATTTTCTAGGGGTGAGGAGTGGTTCTTGAATATTCTTCGGTTTCTCTCCTACCAAATAGTCCACATGAGAAGGCCTGGTATAAGCTTCCATAAGAAATTTAAAATTTTGCTTTAAAATGGGTGCCGCTCCCAGTTGCAAACAGTAGCTATGATGTCTCCATGAATCCGTCCTTCCTTTTGGCATTGAAAACTGACTTTTTCCTAGAGCTTGTGATCTAGTTCACAAGAGTACATAAGATGCTTAGTGGATTCCTCTTCTTGTCTGCAATTGGGGCACAGGGGGGGGGGCTATGATAGTTTCTCTTCCTGAGATTGTCCCATGTGAGGATTTTGTTTTGACATAAAAGCCATAGGAAGGTAGAGACTTTCGGCCAAATGGAAGGGTCCCAGACTTTGTTCCAAAGAGGGTCTTTGACCATATGTTCCTTAATTATGATATTATACGCCTCCCGAGTGGTGAAGGTACCTTTCTCTTCGTAGCCCCATCTAAGAATATCCCTTTCGTCTGAATGTTGTATTTTCCTCTTCATTAATTTTGTTTCAACAGTCTGTTGAGCTTGTTCCATTCCATGTCTTAAGATTTGGTTCTCACTAATACATTGCCTGTTACCCTGTGTTGTATAAGGATTCCAAAAGCGACTAACTTTGTCATATGTCAGCAGATCCTGCTCCGGCAGTTGAAGAGGTGAGATTAAGTCCTTTAACTTGGGCCACTGCTACCAGGAATCTTCCCAGAACTGTGTTGTATTGTCGTTCTTAACTTCCGAGAAACTGTGCTGCTGAATTAGGCTTTTGTGTTGCTTGGACGAATTCCAGATTAGGGATCCTGTGCTGGCTTCTGACATTCATATTAGTTCTTCTATTGGGCGATTATTGGCATATTTTGCTATCCATAGAGTGGCCGAGGGGGTAAATGGCACAGTAAGCCATTTTCACCATATGCGAGCACCCATGACCTCATTTCTATGATAAGGATCCCTCAGGCCAGTTCCACCAGTGCATTTTGGAAGACAATCTGTCTCCCATTTGACCAGGGCCCATCTACAAATTTGGCCTGAATTGCACCATAAGGAAGATCGTTGGAGATGTTTAATTTCTTTGATAACCCATTTGGGAGCAGCCAGCATCGAGAATAGGTACAACAACATAGATTGAAGGATAGCTTTTATTAAGACTAGACGACTTGCCATATTGAGGGTCCTGTGATTCCAAGAGGTAAGGCGAGCCTCTAGATTTTCCAAGAGGATCTTCCAAGAAGAGTGCTTCAAGGCCGAGTCAGTCATGGGTGCTCCCAGATATTTGGAGGGGAGGACGGCAGTAGAGAAACCAAGAATGCAGGCTATGGACACTTGATACTATTATTCCATTACCTAAAGCCTCCTTTGTAATTGAAAATAATTGTAATAATGGTAATAACAAGTTTGTGAAATTTTCACGTAGAAGCCACATGAGATCTTCTAGAAATATTTTCTTTTACACAAGAATGTGTCCTACAATATATAATACTTTTGTTTCAATCCAAACTCCAATAACTAGGTGAATGCTTTAAATTACCCAATACTGTTTATTGTAACTATAATACTTGTGTGATGATGAGCATAACCATCATGCCCTAAGTATGGAAAAGGATATGAAAAAATTCTAGAAGACTTTCCCTCAACTTGTCATCCCCTCTCGAATCATTTCTTCCACCACCAAATCATATGAATTTTATTTTCTATAAAAACCATACCATGATTGTAATGTCTCCTACATAAGTTATTCCTCTCCATAGTCCATACTACACTTCCCAATCTCTAATATCATGGATAACATCCTAGATTGGGATAGAATAATTTACTGCCACTACATTAGGGAAACAAGTACATGATGTAGGGAGAATATTCGAGCTAGAGGTAACCATGGTGATACATTTAGAATAAATTTGGTAAGAATTTATATCAACCTGTACTAATTATGGAATGTGAGGACATGTTTATATTAAATGTCCATTAAAGTATCTAGACAAAGTTTAGAATAAATTTGGTAAGAATTTATATCAACCTGTGGTAAGAATTTATATCAACCTGTACTAATTATAGAATGTGAGGACATGTTGATATTAAATGTCCATTAAAGTATCTAGACAAGGTTGTGCTTGATATGAATGGGTTTGGTGGGTTGTGTTATCATGATTCCTTTCATTACTCAAGACCTCAAAGTGGGAATCACATTATGTATGGGCACCTTCAAGGATATGAAAATGATCACTCAATCATTTTTCTTTTTGCCACTTTAATTGCACCAATAAATCATCAATTCAAAGTAAGAACAATGATATCAAGACCATCATGAAATGAAATAGAGACTTAATATTTTGAATGAAGTAAGTGGTTTTTCTTCATGATCTTTTGATGATGTATTTTCTCCATACTTTTCTTCCATTAAGCATCTTCAAAGAAATCGAGAAGATAGGATAAAAAAGGCCACTTGATATCCTCAAGATGATAGGATAATAAAGACCACTTGATAAATCCAAGCTATTGTGATACATTACTTGTACTATTAATCACAAAACATTTTCATCCCTTAAGAAAATGACTTTGGTTGACTTCATTGTATGAGTTAAAAAATAAGAAAAATGTTTCCCATATAGTCATCTAGCTCTTTAATGCACAATTAAATTTGATACATAAATTCTCAATTATTTCAATGCTTTATAAATTTCTTACACATTAACGTATATTAAAATTATAAAATAAATTTATTATAAGTAAATCTTATATTTTAAGATGATGCACTACCATTATAAATGAAAAAGAATATAATTAAATGTAACTATATTTATTGGATACTTAATATGTATTTTATTATTAATATTTTACATGAAATACAATCAAACAAACAACTAAATCATTATTATTTCATGATAATTATTTATTTAAATTTAATATTTTATATAAATCTTAATCATATAATTATATCATCTTTTTTTCGCACGGTAGATATTACTCTTTCGGTATTCATAAGAATAAAAAAAGAGCTACATAGTTAACATACTCAAAATAAACAATATAAATGAAAATAAGGATAATTAAATGTAATAATCACATCAATTCAATTTAGAAAAAGGTTATAAATAATATTTTACAAGACCATAAATCATTTTATTTCATACTAATTTTGTATTTTAATATTTATATTCTATATGAATTACAACTACACAAACTAATAAATCATTATTAATTCATGTTATTTATTTATCTTCAATTTAATATTATATATAAATCTCAATTATAAAAGTCTATCAACTTTGTCTTTTTTCCAGGGGAGATATTACTCTTTTGCTATTCGTAAGAACAAAGGATGAGGTACATACTCAATATAGTCAAGATAACCAATATAAATATGGCTCTTAATAGAGAATCATGTCATAATAAGACTGAAATATGGTTGAGAGGTTATCATTAAATTCTCCTAACCACCTGGGATACACTCAATTGACACAAGCCCACTAATTTTGTATAAACATAAGAATAACGATTTGTTACGTCATTGTGATATGGTGAGTTCCACGTATACTCCCGCAATAATGATATTGTTGAAATAGAAAATGAAAAGAAGGAAGAAAATAAAAATAATTATACACATATTTGTTTTTCAAAACAAAAAAAACTAAAGAGAAAGTAGTCAAAAATAGATAGGGAGGATAAAGTGAGTAAAAACAATGATAATGATATTTGTGATTAGAGTAATAATACTATTACTATATTCATATCCTCTAAATATTTCACATTATTACAAATTTGAAATTCAACATTTTATATTAGTGTTTTTATTTACCATATCTAAAATAAAAAATGATTAAAAACAAAAATGAATTTCTTCTTTTCAAATTTCTATTCTTTTAAAATTACACAATATAAAAGTTAAACCTAAGAAAAAATAGTCAGTTTTTATTTATAGAAAATAAAATAAAGTGAAAATGTAAAATTATTTATTTAAATATTATTTTGATGTGATTATAAATACGTGATAAATATTTAAATTTATTTATTTAAAGTATATGAACTAAATATGTTTGCAAATATTAATATTAATAGATTTAATGTTAAAGTATAAAAGTTATTTTTAAAAAAATTGAGTTTTATTTAAATTTATTGTGGAGAGAGGCACTTTGTTAGTTTATGAGGTGATATGTAAACGTAATGTAAGATTGTATATGTCAATTTTTTTTAAATATATTCTTTATTTACATATCAACCTATAAAAAAAATTAAAATATAACAAAACATTAATTTTAAAAAAAATAAAATATATACAATTTCTTACATTAACTAGTTTTTTCAGTGATTTTCTATTGGAAAATCCTCATAAATTCAACTACACGGAAAAAAATATACCTTGAAATGTTTAGATTCCTCTTTTGACATCGAAAGATACAATGCTATAGCACAACTGGTTTTTTAGTCAAAAAACATCTTCGTAGGTAAGAACCATCTGATGCATCTTTATGGGTGCAACTTTCTTTTTATAGGAGAAGACATTATTTTATAGGCCTCTTACAAAATAGGCTGAGAACAATTATGGTGGCCACATTGGAAATCCAATTATACATGACCTCAACCTTCTATCTCATTAGGTTAGGAGTAGTTCTAGTTGCATTTTAGTTTACCTACACATTCATCTTGCACTCGTTGCTGTGGTTTTATCTTATGTTTACTGGTTTTTGTTTCACATCATGTTTTGGTTTAGCCACTTTCTCTCTTATCTGCTAGTTTTGTTTCATTATTGTGTGTTGTCTTTCCTTTCATTTTATGAGACCTTGCATGAAGATGCTCTGGTGGCTCAAAAGGGAATGTGGCAAAATAGAAAAGGACTTTGTGACACTGCAACATTTGGTTAACTCTCTCTCCTTCTTCCTTGTCTCAGTTGCATATTTTGGTCGAAGGTGTTCCTAAGGAAAATATGATCCTTATGTTAACAAATCCTTGTGTCGAACCAATATCTCCATGTTTGTTTTGGAAACCTCACGCCTGCACTCAAGTTTTAATATTTCGGTGTTTTTAGGCCGATCCAACGAAGTAGAGAAGGACATGGGGAGAATCTAAATGAGAAAACACGTATTAGATGTCTTATAGATGGTTCTCTAAAGGGACAACTTCTCTTGCTCTCAATAAGTTGGGACCCATCTTCCACCCATGAAATAAACAAGTGTTGATGCACAATCCTATATAAAATAAATAAATAAAGGTGAAAGAATAGAAAGTCTTTGTGACAAGAGAGGTGAAGAAAGAAACTTCGTTGGTGTACTATCCAAGCTTGCTAGCAATGGAGCAACACTAGAGATGAAAAATTATACTCTAAATATATAAATCTCATGAACTTCATTAACCTATCCTGATTCGAAGTTTTGTGTGATCATTGATCATATGTTTGTGTTTAACTGAGTAAAGGAATGAAGGGGTCTAATTTTATGCATGGCATAGGTTGGGCAGCCATGGTAATCTCAATGCTGAATCAATACTTCCTAAAGAAATAGACCCTGCACGAAATATTTGACCAGGGTAGAGAAGGTGGATTTCTACCAGTATTTCGTCAAGTGTTGTCACTATGACAAACACCCTCCAAGATTTTTCCTACACTCAAATTTTGGAGCCTACTCTAGATCTTGTGATCAGTCATTTCGTAGTCACTTCTTGGTCAGATGATGATTTTGAGCTACCTTATTGAATTAGAAGTGTCAAAGTGACTTAGTCACACATGATTAGTTTGCAACAGGTCCATGAGCACATTATTTTACACAATCTTGAACAAACACAATACAGTCTATCAAGAATATTTAATCCATGTCAACAGTCAGTGTGTACTAACATTGATAGTCCCTCACTTTGTTTGCGATCATACGTCTATTTTGGTGAGTTTCTCCAACTGTCGCTTTTGTGCACTTTCATCGTTGCAAGGGTTGTTTTCACATTTATGACTTTCACTTTCTCTTGTTTTCCATTTAATTATCATTTTCGTCATGTTATCTTCAGCCCGGCATGTGTTTTTTTCACCATCATTTGCATATCACAAGTGTCACTTGCACTTTTATTTTCATATAGTAAATGTCATCTTTTGGCATGGGAATTACCACTTATCATCTAAAGTGTATTTTTTTTTTTTTTTAATTTCAAGGGGAAGTATTTGTGATAATGAGTTTTTTTTTTTTATCATGTAGTCATGTTTCGCACTCATTTCCAAAGTTTCATGCACATTCACACAAGTGTTGTCGTGGTTGTTGTAAAGTGTATCTTTGGTGTCGCACTTGTCATAACTTGTCACACATTTGTCACACTAAGGGAACTATGTTTCTCATGTTTTCTAGGTGATATATGTTGTTTCATCAAGTTTTCTAAGTGTGTCATCATAATGAACTCTTGTCACTATTCACATCAGTTGCATGGATCCCACACTTGGTCAAATTTGGAAAACTTCCCGACTAGAAAGCATAGCCTCATCCAACCCTTTTGAACTATGCAGTGTACATTCTCATCACTCAAGCAACAACTTTATCTCGCAGTACTGCACAATGCCCAATTTATGCCTCCAAAAAATCCACATTTCACAACCTTAGTGCTCAAGCCTGTCCATGAGTCCCACAACTGCACAATCTTTCTCTCCAACAAAGCCAAAAATACACATTGCATAGTATCAATACTCAAGCCTTAGTATTGAGTTAATGAAGTGTGTTAATATGCAATCTCTTGACCTCTTGTCCTTCCAGTATATGCATTTTTCAATTTTAGTACTTAAACCTAGGCCTTGGTCTCCAAAACTATGCAATCATGCCCTACAACCAAGCCTGGATTGTGCATTACATAGTCTCATGGCTCAAGCCTTAGCCATGAGATCTTGTAAAATGTTATTTCACAATCACCTGACCTCCTATATCCTTAAGAACTGTGCAATAGGCTGATCTAGTGCCTATCCCCGTATCTAGTCATACTGAGCTCACAAATTGCATCATTTTCTTGCTCAGTCTAGCTCGAACTATGCATTGCTAGTATCAATGCTCAAGCTTCAACCCTAACTACCTGATTTGCACAATTGCATAGTTACTAAACGTTTTTCCTAGCATTTCGCCCGATTTTGGATCAATCAATTGATGAGTATGCACCATATTAGACTATGGGTTTATCAAACTGATGTCATCTTGTCATGAGTGGATTGCAGATGCAGGTACACTATAATGCTATGGAAATATGGTTAAGGAGGAGATGGATAAGGAGGACATACTATAAGACACATATGGAGCTAAAGAGATAAGATGATCATCAAGTAACAAGACGCAGGAACACTGGATTATAACTAAAGATAAAAAATCAGGAGCACATGTAGTCTCCATTTCATTCACAATCCTTTTGGAGGGTAGACATAAGGAACAAAGAATATCTCTCATGAAGATGAATGACTGGATACATGTCTTATTGAAGATAGAAAGAAAGAAGCAACGAGAAGGACAACTTGGCACTACCACATCATCATGCAGCCCATGTCGTCAATATCATGTCATGACTTGTCACGATTCATCATATTCCACATCATTTTTGGATTATATAATTCTATTTTGGAAAATGTAATGTGAAGTGGAAGTCCAAGAGTCATCTATGTAATATGAAGAGTCATGTAAGAAGTCGAAAAGTCATGAGAAGTAAGACAATCATGAAGGTAGTCCAAGGGTCATAAGGGATGTGAAGGATTGGCTCATTTTTTATATATACACCCTCATTATTCATGCAAAGTACCTTTAAGCTTGGCTCCTCCTACGAGGCATTAGAAAGGAATATAATTGTTTTGGAGGAGCAAGTGACTACTCTAATGCTCCACTATTGAGGCCACTAGTGTTTGTTGTCTTCATGTATATTGGAACTTTTACTTCATTATGAAGCTCGTTGAACCGACACAATTTCATGCATATGTCGTGAATATTAAAAGATTGTTCTTTCAATGTTTGCGATGTATGTTTCTTTCATATGTACTAAGGAAATCAAACTATTTCGATGGCTTTGATACTTTATCTTGTTGAAGGTGGGTTGTATTTTCTTTAAAAATAGTTGTCGTCTTGTGAACTATTTCACTGGTTGATCAATAATTCATTCTTATGCATGTGCTTGTGTTCCTTTTCTAGATTACTACTATTACTTGTCTTTAGAGGGCCCAGTTTTATCTCCCCTTTCAGTAGAAGGACATTGATACTTTCCATAGCTAAACATTTCACAAGGCATACTCACTTGTTGATCCAAAGATACTTGTGTATTACTCTCTTGTGTTGAACTTTGTAGCCAAGGAAAATCTACAACAATACATGGTAGTCAGGCCGATACTCAAGATGGGGTTCCTATTCCAAATGGTGTGAGGTCTATTTGGTACTTCACATCGGGGAGACCCCTCGTTTGATGGATTTCCACCACCATCAACACCAATATTTAGAGAGCATGTTTCTTATATAATTCAAAATGGCTCTATGCATATCAGATCTTTTGTAACAAAATTCTACAGCATAAATCCATAGATTATTGTCAGTATATCTTTTTATAAAATATGCTTTGAATACTACAACATTTGGAAGAAATTATCAATGTTGATATCTAAAACATAAAAATTATCATTAAATATAATTATATTGTCTATTGCTACTATGTGACTTTGGTCAAGGAGCCTAGATGACATAGTTCAAACATAACTGGTTGATGAAACTTGAGCTTGATCATCATGACACCTTCCTTACCAAGCTACTTGGTTTGAAGCCAATCATGAATTGACCCTCATAATATCCTCTCTTATTCACTCACTAATTTTTATCAAAGACTAAGATAAATAATTCGAAAATAGCTATATAGATATCCCCAAATTTTAGCACATTGAAAGGTTTCTCTACCTTTTGTGCTTGATTCAATTCACATTGAAGGCATAAAACCAAGCACATACTAATAAAAGTTTAAATTGTTTGTTGCTATGTTATGATGATGTGTTGGACACTATTATTCCATTTCCTAAAGCCTCCTTTGTAATTGAAAATAATTGTAATAATGGTAATAACAAGTTTGTGAGCTTTTCACCTAGAAGCTACATGAAATCTTCTACAAATATTTTTCGGAATCGTTTTACACAAGAATAGGTACTACAATATATAATCCTTTTGTTTCTATCCACACTCCAATAAATGGGTGAATGGTTTAAATTAACCAATACTATTTATTGTAACTATAATTCTTGTTTTATGACGAGTATAAGCATCATGCCCTAACTATGGCAAAGGATATGAACAAATGCTAGAAGACATGCCCTCAACTTGTCATCCCCTCTTGAATCATCTCTTGCATCCCCAAATCATATGAATTTTGTTTGCTAGAAATAACATACCATGATTGTAATGTTTCCTACATAAGTTATTCCTCTCCATAGTCCATACTACACTTCCCAATCTCTAATATCATGGATAACATCCTAGATTGGGATACAATAATCTAGTGCCACTACATTAGGGAAACAAGTACATGATGTAGGGAGAATATCCAAGCTAAAGGTAACCCTAGCCATACATTTAGAATAAATTTTCTAAGAATTTATATTAACTTGTACTAACTATGGAATGCGAGGACATGTTGACATTAATTGTCCATTAAAGTATCTAGACAAGGTTGTGTTTTATATGCATGTTTTTGGTGGGTTCTGTTATCATGATTCCTTTCCTTACTTGAGAGCTCAAAGTGGGAATCACATTTGTGTGGCATATATTTCATGTAATTTCAACCAATCCCTTTAGTTACTAGAATTATAAGTTCACATGGTTATGTATGGGCACCTTCAAGTATGTGAAAATTACCACTCAATCATTCTTGTTTTTGCTACCTTAATCTCACCACAAAATCATGAATTCAAAGTAAGAACAATGATATCCAAGATCATCATGAAATGAAATAGAAATTTAATAATTTGAATGAGGTAAGTGGTTTTTCTTCATGCTCTTTGGATGATGTGTTGTCTCTATACTTTTCTTCCATTAAGCATCATAAAAGAAATCAACAAAATAAGATAAAAAAGGCCATTTGATATCTTCAAAAAAATAAGATAACAAAGGCCACTTGATATCTCCAAACTATTCTGACATATTACTTGTACTATTAATCACAATACATTTCCATCCCTTTACTTGTACTATTAATCACAATACATTTCCATCCCTTAAGAAAATGACTTGCATTGACTTCATTATATGATTTTAAAAGTAAGAAAAATGTTTCCTATATAATCAACAAGATCTTTAATGAGTAATTTAATATGACACATAAATTCTAAATTATTTCAATGGTTTACAGGTTTCTTACACATTAACATATATTAAAATATAAAATAACTTTATTATAATGTAACTCCATATTTTAAGATATGCAGTACCATTACAGATGAAAATTAGAATATAATTAAATGTAGCTATTACAATCAACTCAATTAATAAAAAAGGTACAATTAATGTTACAATAAGAACCATAAATCTATTATGATTTTATTATTATATTTTACATGATTACAATCACACAAATCAATAAATTATTATTATTTCATGTTAATTATTATTATAAATTTATTATTTTATATAAATCTTAATCATATAAATATTAACCATTTTTTTTCCATTGTAGATATACTCTTTTGCTATTCATAAGAATCAAGAATAGTTAGATAGTCATACATACTCAAAATAACCAATATAAATGAAAATAAAGCTAATGAAATGTAACTATCACATTAACTCAATTTATAAAAAGATTATCAATAATATCTTACTGGACCATAAATATTTATTTCATATCCATTGTATTTTTAACTTATTATATTCTATATGAATTACAACCACACAAACCAATAAACATTATTAATTTATGTTATTTATTTATCTTAAATTTAATATTATATATAAATCTCAATCATAAAAATTTATCACTTTATCTGTTAATTTATGTTTTGTATATCTTAAATTTTAATATTATATATAATCTCAATCATAAAAGTTTATCAACTTTATCTTTTTTCATTATAGATATCACTATTCTACTATTAATAAGAATTAAGGATGAATTACATAGTCTACATAGTCAAGATAACCAACATAAAGACTAGCATCATGTCACAATAAGACTCAAACATGGTTGGGGAGCTTATCATTAAACACTCTCAACCCTATTGAATACACTCAATTGACACAAGCCCACCAATTTTGTATAAACATAACAATAACCATTTATTACGTCATTGTGTTGTGGCTGGGGTCCACATGTACTCCCTCAATAATGATATAGTCCAAATCGAAAATAAAAATAATTGTACACATATTTCCTTTTCAAAACCAAGAAAAACTAAAGAGGTGGTGGTCAAAGATAAATAGAAAGGGTAAGGTGAGTAAAAATAATGATAATAAATAATGATAATTGTATTTGTGATTATAATAATAATACTAGTACTAAGATGGGTGATGTGGGCCATATAATAGTACTATACTCACATTCTCTAAATATTTCACATTATTACAAATTTGAAATTCCACATTTTATATTAATCTTTCTATTTATGGTATTTAAAATT